>LUGF01011924.1:459477-473534 GCA_001625245.1 Calycopis cecrops
CCGCGCCTGACCGCCTGCCACTCGCCCGTTGGCGCATCGACAATAATTCAAAAACGGCTATAATGGCAGCATCACCTGTAAATATCATCCTATAAATATAAAATTTTATATATACATACGTATATATATACGTGATAATAATTTATGCACCGGTAGAGAAGCTTAGATATGTGATAGTGGACATATGGATGAGGTCTGAGAGGACCCCGGCAGTCCCTGGTCCGAAGCAGTACCGACCGACCGACAATACTAGGTGCTAATCCAAGTTGGACCTTATTGCGCTTGCAGTTCTTTGGAGGTGGTATAGAGACGTGTAAAGAGTTCGAAAAAAAATAGGTATTAATGTGTTATGTTTCCTAGATAAAACAACACTGTTTTAGAATATAATTTGATATGTAGATTATAAATTATTTTCAAAATGTTCTCCTTATATTTAGTGCCTGATTACGTCCATTCTAATCTCTATTGTTTTATAGTACCGAAATATGATACGTTTCGATTTATATTTATTGATACGAGGTCAGTAGATGTATTCTGTTATTTCTATATAATCCTATGAGATACCGTTGCGCGTTGTTGGATTCTTTTTGAATCTGTGTACATCATTTCTAGTCAAGTGACTATAATCCTGAACATTTCAACATTTTTACAAGCTATGGATTTTGTCTACGAAAGATTCTGATTATTTCACTACATTTAAATTTTATAAGAGATGGTATCATAGAATTGTTTTATTTTATCCTTGTAACGCTTGTGTTAATTTTGATAAATATTTTACATTAGGTGAATAAGCAATAGACATTGTGCGGATACTTTTTACATCCCAGTAACGCTAAAATTATAACTTTAGAGAACCTTTTAATGTTAAGAATGTATATACGTAAACGATCCTAAAATAATGCTAATGATTATTATGTTTGATTAAATGGTCATGGTGTGTTAATAATAAACTATATGTACCATAAAACTGTACATTAAAATATAAGTGTAAGTGCCGGTTTTACAAGTTCCTATTAAAGTTACGGTCAGCCTGTTGAATACATAACTGGCAAAATCTACAATTTTCACTTGCACAGGTACTGGTAAAAAGTAACTAATGAAGCATTTATGTGTTTAAGAGTTAAGTAATAGAATAGCTACATTACATTTTAGTCACCTGTGGAACCGGCACTTGGTGTAAAAAGTACCCGCGATAGCTTCTAGAAACTTCTTGAAATAATCATCACAATGATTACAAGTGTCGCTAGTCTACTACTCAACCGATAGCTCTCGAACAGAATTTCTTGGCCTTGTATATTTGTAACTAAATGTACAGTAAACAGTAATTCGATTTGATATTTTCGTTCAAATGTAGAGACTGAAAGTCCACTTCGAGTCTAATTTTGTACATACATCGCTGTTGTAAGTATATAACTGTATTGGATATTTAATAAATTAAAAAATAAACGCAATAATTTTTTCTGTATTAGCAAACGTAAGTCGGATGACGAATTATTGTAACAACGAAATTTATTCATTTAACGCATGAACATGTAGTAGGAAAATGTTTATTTATTTGTATTGTAAGAACATTTATTTAACATTACGTGCGTTGTATATTTTGTTAGATGTATTAAGCCGTTCCCCTGAAAGGTGTGTGAATAGATGCAATAAAATTTAATACAGAAATATGATAATTGTTTTATTGTTTGTACGATGATTGCAATGAAAGTCAAAATTACAAATGAAGTTGCCGGACATTACGCATCGGCTATTTTTATAGCATATAAGGCAAACGAACAGTCAGATCCTACAACCTGGTGGTACATAACCATCGGCACCCACAGACATTCGGAAGACTATAGATTTTTACATTAGGTACTACCGCTGTAACTGGTCTTTTATTTAATTGATTTTGTCTTCAGCAAAAGGTAGAGTGTCACACTGCATGCTTGCATGCAATTGTATTGTGCCGGCACGACCGGGGAGGTACCTCTCGCTATCACGAGACCTTACGCTTACGTGTAAAGGGACAGCTGTATTGTCGCGATTCGTGCGGTGTATAAGTAGGTAGCCGGTGGGCCATGCAGGTGGGAGAAGAACGGAGGGAGGCGCATCTGTTTATATCTATGCGGATGTAAATCGGCGTTGGTAGTCATGAAAATGGCTCCGACTGCTCGTTTGCCCTTCTATACCATAAAAAAAAAAACACCACCTATTTTCAACGTCGTTGGGAGCCCGAGATAATCAATAATATATGGCTGCTGTAATTTGATAAAATCCGGATCCGGAGAGGAGGGCGACACATCTGAAAACCAATTATTCGGATGTTAATGGACATCGACAGTAATCAAAAAGGATTCTTTTTCTAATTTGCTCCATTAAAATATAAGAGTCGGATTCTCATAGCACGGTTTCCGTATCAACTACGAGCCTTCCAAAGTAAGTTATTTTAGCGGTTCCTCAATAAGATTAACCCTGCAGATTGTTATTACCGTACGATCTCAAAGAATATGTGCGCCTGAAAGTTTGTAACTTTACATAAAATTTGATTGTGCTCACATAGAATTATTATATTTTAAATTATTATCTATAGATTTATTCTGTACTTTGAATAGTCGCCAACTTCAGCATCCGATATAAATTTCACCGGCTACATACACACCGCACGAAGGTGGACCAGCTGTCACTGTAAACTGCTATTATGTAAACGAAAGGTTCCTCCCCGGTCGTGCCGGCCAGATTTGGCTTCACGCATCTAGCGTAGCACTACCTCTATCTATCCTAGATATTCGTATGTAAAAATATCGAGGAAAGCTTCTTTTTGCTTCGTTTTCTTAAGAGGTAAGACATTAATGTAGGTACGGCATATTATTTAGGCTACTACCCGCAGAGGAGGAATCCCATACTGGCATTTTCAGCTCTTGTAAGACGTGAAGAGGACTCCTTGGTCGTTGTGGTCTGGATAACATATAATATATATCATAACAAAGTTCTAGAAAGAACATGATATGATTGACGTTTTAAAAAATATTATAGTGGATATAAGGACGGATTATCATGATTGTAATTATATTAATGAATAGAGAGTGCTAAAGCGCTGACAGATCTACCGTCAATGAAATTCGAGCAGAAAGCGCCTCAGATGTGATGCGTTGGCTGGACGGTTTTATAAAACTTGGAATAAAATTAGTTTACGTACCTACACAAAATTGTATGATTGAATCTGCTATCCTTTATCTACAGATGAAGTATCTATTAATTATTATATATATAACACAATACAACAACAACAAGAACATATATTTAGAACAACTATAAATGTAATAGATGTCCTATTAATATAGTTGTTATGTTATAGATATTACGATTAAAAGGTGAACTAAAAGATTGCCGATGGTAATAGGGCGGGTGCTTATATATTTCTTAATTATTTTTGCTAATAGATGATAAATGTGACAATTACTACGAGGCAAATTATTGAGCACACTGTAATTCCTACTTTATTTTTTACTACATATTTTGATAGTGAAGAATTCGCATAACACATATGAGGCATAAATAACGTATTTAAATGGATTCTTCCTTGCAGTTTTTTTTAGTTCCTGCTAAGTGTGCTTTCAAAATAAAAAATATCCAGCTTTTAGCTAACAAACTACCAAATAAAAATGCCAAGGTATTTAGATTTTTCCTTAGTTTCGTTCTATCCCATGATACATTTACAACACGGCCTGTTTGCTATGTAAACCGCGCGTCTAACGTCCGTCTGAAGGTGATTTAACGTTCACAGACGGAATGTCTACCGTCTCTTGAAGCAGTATCTGTTATCTTAACGACTGTAAGTGGCACGGTGTGTGTAATCAAACACTAGCGAGAAGATATAAACCACTCCTGAAGTAGCTTCGGCCATTACATTTTTATTTTATAATAACTTTTATCCGATTTCGTCGTTTATAACTTCATTTTACACTCGTTTTGAGAGCCTAGGAAGTTGATTCAAATCCCGCTACACGTATTATTAATCATATATTTCTCTACTCTAGATACATATAGGATTGTTGGAAGTGTCGACCAATTACATATAACTAATAAAGTGTCAAGTTGTTATTCGATAGCTCTTATCTACCACATACACTTCAATAACTTCAAACAAAATTTGCGAAGACAAAATTGTTATTCAATTTGCCATTTAAGTTATTAATAAGCTAACAGAGAGAAATATGAAGTAAGATAACCAAGAAACTGTCGACTCTCTTTCTTTATGTAAATCTCTCCATTTATTTCTGGCAGAAGAAAGAGAAGGTATTGATGCAAAGTATTTTTAAAACGTACAGAGGCCGTTACCAACACACTGATGATGATAGTGGACAAGACAACACAGATCCTAGTCCATCTTTAAATCACTCAACAATTAATTATTGGGTAAATCCGAGGCACCCAATTAGAGATCAAAGTATCACACCGGTAAACTCTTTATAATGGAAATGCACAAATTTTCCCCGGGTAATTGGGACGTGCTACAAAATACGCATAAATCATAGGGCAGCGCTTTGATGTACCGCGTCCGGTGACGTCACGCGCGGCGTCCACACTTGTGGAAACACCGGGACTCTATGATACATAGGTCGGTTGGATTATTTATAGATAATTATAGTGTTACCTGCTCGAAGTGGCCATTATGAGCAAATTGGGAAAGCATAGTTTCGTGTATATAATATACGATTATTGGGTGTAGCAGTGAATGAGCATGAGGAATAATGATGATACTGGCTGACCGCCAACGAGATCTTGTAATGACAATGCGGATAATGATCAGCTAACGTCAAAACAAGAGTTGTTATTTATTACAGGGGATCTTTCTCAGAAATGCCAATCAAAGCGGTGGATTAACAATAGATTACTGGGATACTGAGGATTGTAACATACGTTCAAGATAAATTTACCTGAGTAAAAGCCACGACCAAAGATAACATGTCAGTTCATACACCGCCTTAAGCAACATCATAGATATATATTATCTATTGCGGCTTAGATAAATTATTATAATTATTTTTATTCTTTAATTCTTTAATATTGCTTGAGACTCATCTATATTTATCTTAAGTGCTCAAAAGGGAATAGGGTGACCATATCAATTCTATCTAAATCATTTTATTTTAGATTTTAAGATGTACAATGTACATAGAACTAGACCTATGACAAATATTTAACGTGTTCTTCTAATACTTAGACAAAGAGATGAAAATAACATAAATATACTGAATCTCCGGCGTCATGAAAACTGTTTTCTTCACTACTTAGACTACATATTATATTATAAGTGAAAAAATCAAGATACTACAATTTACGTTGTAATATTATTATGTACTACTCAGAAACGCTATTCCTAATGAAATTCATCAAAGCCATTTGATTAGTAATTATTGTTTTATAAATCGCAATTATTATTCTAATATTTTAAGAGTACTTTTGCGATTCTTAAAATGTTTCTTTGCATATGTCTTTTTGTAATTTAAGTATATAATATTCCGTGCAAGACGCCACTTAACAAATGCAAGACGGAAGACCGTTCTTTTTTTCCTCCCAACATCAGACATAAACTTTCTTTCCGATGATAATATTACTTCCAAAGTGTATTTCCAAAGTGTCGGCAAATATGTGAAAAATATCTTACAATATCCGCATAACATATCCAGCGTTGTCACCGTACCCGATATGTCATACATTCATTATTTGCTCACGTATAGATGAAAGCCGCCATAATATAAATAAACAAATCATGTGAAGGCTGACAGCGTTGAAAGGACACGATGGAGTTATACTTGGATTCATGAGAACTTCTCAATTACTGCTTTCATCCGCTGCGGCCGAGCGCGGACTGATTTAAGGCGGTTATTTTTGATGTAACCAATAAAAGAGTATCAAATATTTTCACGTGTAACCGTTTTGTAATTGTTCATCATCACGATATGGTTTATAAATGTAGACGAAATAGTCGGGTTTCGCGGTTTCGCCCGTGCGAATATGTAGCAACGAAGAAGCTATTATTTTTTACTACAACAACAACACATCTTCACGCCTGTTCCCAAAAAAGGTAGGCAAAGAGTGTCATATGTCACGATCTATACACTTTTTTTTTAATTTCATGAACTCTTTCATGAAATTTGTTATTGTTATTCCAGACTGTAATCTTCATAACATGATTATTATCATTTGTTCCGATTTGTAGTTTTGAATAAAAGCTACATATATGCATGTATTTATTATATTATTAAGATGTTTATTTACCAACTAGCTAGGCCCCGCGGTTTCACCCGCGTAAATTTCGATCCCGTGAAAAATAGAAAACCATGGCATCCCATAGGTACATTTTTTCGGGATAAAAACTATCCTATGTGTTAATCCAAGTTACTCTCTATGTGTGTGTCAAATTTCATGAAAATCGGCTCAGCAGTTTTTGCGTGAAGGAGTAACAAACAAACAAACAAATAAACACACAAACAAACATACAAACTTTCGTATTTATAACATAAGTAGGATTTACTACTCGGTACGCATTTTTTTTTCTTTTGGATAATATACCCTACATTATACTTATTTGCATAACCTTTATTCGGATGTTTATGGACGTCAGTTATCGCCAAAACCCTCCTCAGAGTTGAAACACAACTCCATTCGCCATAAATTCACCATTGACAATTAATCTAAAGCTCATACCCTTACAATGAATGCCAAGAGCGCATAATGTGTATTTAGTATTCCCTTTCATCATTGATATCCAAGGGACCCTTAATTATATTCAAATTGTAATTCAGTTTGCCCGCAGGAATCTGACGCGTCACAGTGACAAGGAAGAAATGTAGAAATCCTTGTTATCTCAGTCCCATACATGTTTGTATACATTTGATGTTTCGAGTCCAAGGACGGATAAATGGACGGCGAGATTTGGAAGTGTTAATGTTTTTGACGAGCTTTTATGTAGTTAACAGCATGTCTGTTTTACGATGTTGTTTTGCAAGCTGAAGTTTGACATCGTATAAGGAACTTAATTAGAGAAGCATTGAACGTCATAAGAGGAAAATCCATCCTGCAGTACTGCCGAACCGGGCTGGCGCAATCAGCCAGGATCCTACTTTTCAGTGGCCTATTATATGAGAAGACGGAAGAGCAAGCTCTTCAAGCTGACCTGATCCCTCCTCTAACAGTTTAACTTTAGCGCACCTCAAATACAATCAGAGCTCGTTGATTTTATAGCAAAATAATTAAATGCATGATGTAAATGTGCGACCTCGTGCTTCCCGCGTGTAATGTATGGCGAGCTGACTACCGACGTGAACCGCAGGTATTCACAAAACTCTCCGTCGCACCGGCCACAAAACATTCCCATAGTCATCGTATGTGTGAAAGATATTCGAGTAACGTTTATATTGTTCAACTAAGTGGGATTAGGTGTGAGAATCCGCTTGAGCAGCACCACGTGGCTAAGCTTTTTAACATACTTCAGAGTTTGCATTCCCTTGACGAGCCGGCTCATTGTTCCCAAGCGAACAAGAGCAAAACACACAAGATGGAGATATCCAATATTTTAGATGGCAACGCGAATTCGAAATTCCACCATCGATCCAACGGAAACATAAAAACATCTATAAACATATGCCAATTGAGTTCAATTCGCATTAATGCGTCCTTCTAGACTGCGGGGACATTTTAACATCGCTTTTGACCAGGTAGGCAATAGATAAGCATGTTTTATGCTAATCCTACAAACGTAACATAACTTACAAATTTTCGACATGGAAAGAACGTCTCGGACCCATACGGGGCTCTTCAATCAACATAATATTGTTATAATCAGTCCTGTCGTCCGCGATTAAGATTTCTTTGTTATGGAAACATATATGATTATTTATATAACACATTGCCGCTTCGAAATAAGTTATTGTTGCCGCTGTCTAAACGTCCGAGTCATTTGGTGGGGTTTTTTATACCGGATGGCTTTATTAAACGAAACTAAATAGATACTCCGCGACAATGACATGTGATTGGTCCATCAGTTTAATTGAAATGTACGAGTGAGTCATCGGGCAGCGATTCTGATTAGCCCCATGCTCGATACTCGATATTGTACCGATGTTCAATGACCATATTTCAAAGCGTTCCCATTCCCATGATGTGTGACGATTTTTTTTTAATTTGTTTATGTTGCATCGATTCTCAGTTGGAGCGGTTTGGAATTTATTAATAGGTCCAGTGGTCGAAATTCCGTAGCGTCGTCATCATCTTTAGTCATCCTTGCACCTAACTTACCTCTTACTGAACATAGGACTTTACACGTCTTTGAACTATACGTTGAATATACAAATCGATAGCAAGCCGAGCTAAGCCACCTTGTCTATCAGTTACACAGTTAGGCCAAACTCTGGTCACTGGTATAAATGAATAGGTATTGGTTTTTAGTTAATGGTATATTGATTCGGGTATTTTCAGTTTGGGTGATGTTTGGTCCAAGTTATAACTTGTGATAGTAAAATAAACATTTTTTTTTTATGGTTTAGGGGGGCAAACGAGCAGTTGTAGCCATTTTGATGACTACCGACGCCCATAGACATCTGCATAAAGACTATACAGATGCGCTGCCCCCCTTTCTCCTCCCACCTCCATGGGCCACCGGCTACTTACGCACCGCAGGAAACGCGACAGCACAGCTGTCACTTCACGCCGATCTCGTGTAACATGAACGTCATCATTAGCAACCAGAAGGCTTCCACTGCTGTACGTGATAAAATCCTACTGCCTGTTTGTTTGTTTGTTGCTCCTTCACGCAAAAACTGCTGAATCGATTTTTAGGGTTCCGTATCTCAAAGAGAAAAAACGGAACCCTTATAGGATCGCTTTGTTGTCCGTCTGTCTGTACGTCTGTCAAGACCTTTTTCTCTAAAACGCGTGAAGGGATTAAGCTGAAATTTTTGTCAAATACGAAGGTAAGTTACGTCTTGATGCCTTGAAAAAATCACACTTCTAAGTTAACGAAATAAAAAGTTATAGCCAATTATGCACAAATTTTGTATGAAAACGTACTTTGTCGAAAACCTAAAATTATCGGGTACTTCCCGTTGACCTGGAGTTGTAAAATTTGGCAAAAAGTAAGAACTTATAGCACATATATAGGAATAAATCTGAAAACTAGTAAATTATATGTAGATCATTGGAAAAATCATTATCAACTTATAACTAGTTTTCATATATATGTGCTATAAGTTCTTACTTCTTGTCAAATTTCAGCTTAATCCCTTCACGCGTTTTAGAGAAAAAGGTCTTGAAAACCATGCACGTTTTGATTGTTCTTCCTATTCATACGGAATCCTCGGTGTGCGAGTCGGACTCGCAGTTGGCCGGTTTTTTATGAAATTTGGCACACACATACAGAGTAACTTGGATTGACACATAGGGTTTATATATTTTTCATCGCCAAAAAATATTCCTATGGGATGCCATGAGATGATTTTCTATTTTCAACGGGATCGATTTACGCGGGTAAACCGCGGCGCAGCTAGTAATAATATTAAAGCAATATTCACTAGTGAAAGTGTTTATTTTTTTTAATTGATTCCTAATGAAATAATATATAAAGTGTGTGGTGTAAAAAAGTACCTAAGGAGTAAAGTGTAAATTATTAATCGATCAAGCGGAATTTATGCGTAAAGCTTTGATGCGCATGCACATAATATTGTCAGAGGATACCATCGTTGATCCTTGTTTAATTCCTTGCTCAGCAAGACGTAGAGCATGCTTGCATGAAGCCGGGTTGGGCCGGCACGACTGGGGAGGTACCTCTCGCTTAGACGAGACCTGCGTAAAGTGACACCTACGCTGTCGCATTTTAAAGGAGGGCAGCGCATCTTATCTCTGTGCCGATGTCTATGGTCGTCGGAAGTCATGCAAATGGCTCCGTCTGCTCGTTTGCCCCTCCCCCCCTTACTGAAAAACACGTTTGTCTCTAATAATATTTTTATAAAATTGAGACTAGGCCGTCACGACCGAGGAGGTACATTTTGGTACCATGAGAACGGCATAAAGTAACAGCTGTGCTGTCGCGTTTCGTGCGGTGCTTATGTAACTGGTGGCCCGTGGAGGTGGGAAGAGAAAAGAGGCCAACGCATCTGCTTATCTCTTTGCGGATGTGTATATGCGTCGGTAGTCATGAAAATCGCTCCTGCTGCTCGTTTCCCCCCCTTACCATTAAAAAAAAAAACTAAAACAATACTTTCTGATTTTCCCACGCAGACCTATAAGAACGCGGTTGAAGTACAAAAAATACAATAGATACTCAATTATGTTTGGTTTACGAGTCTTGTTCCTACACAGGTATTCGCTGCGAAACACAAGTTGTAACAAAATGAGGATGAACACACTTTTTCACCGATTTAATCGATGCTCGCAATTGTAATACAAACTCATCAATCAACAATAACAAACTAAAAACCGTATAGAAATCCAAATGAAGTCCATAAGTTTAAACCGATTTAATAGTCATAATATTGATACAATAGATAAATAAATTAAAACTGTACCGACATTTTTCTTTTGTACCTCCGTCGGTTGACAAAAAGTGAATCAACGTTATATCATGTATGATGTAAATTTTATTCCTGATACCTACATGGTTATCATATTAGTGCAGCAGAGTTTATAATAAATGGTGATCTTATTTTAGGGTTGCAACTTGAAAATATGCTAACAAATGTTTTGAGGGAATAGTAAAAGGCAGGCTTTGTTTTAAATATCGAAATAACCTAGTATACAAAAATATCATCTTACTGATCTTTATTTACTGTGTATGTAATTTGGTAGATCCAAAAATAGCAAACAGCGATCGCAGCTAGATTGATATATTTTTATTCAATATCGTTATTCAACCGGAAATGTTATATATAAATAAATAAATAGGTCTATAAAAATAGTTTCTTTAAGTACAATAGGTAACTATGCTTCAATGCAGCTGGATTCGGTTTGGCAATCCGCTCAAATGATAGCTACCGCTGCGAAAGGATAGTTTATCTGTAGCGTTTTGTGCTTCATAGGAGAAGAAGAAAGGAAAGATGGCTGCAAGTTTGTACCTATAACAACTATTTTTGCAATGCATTTTTTATTACAATTTAATTTGCCCATCCACTCGTAGCTTCGCCCAGGTGATTTCAGACTTCCAAAATTGAGGAGGTTCTCAATTCTTCGAAATGCTTTTTTAATGAATGGTGGTATGCAGATAGTCCCATTGCCCGGTCACGATCAGATGACGAAATCCTGGTTACATTGAAGGAACTCCTCAAATAATAAAGGCATCTCAAGGAAAGAACGCTGGCTCGCCGAGTTTTAAATGTTTCGCTGCTAATTACTTCTAACGACCATATCTCAAAAACTATTCATCTGACTGGTATAATGTACTGGCCAATTTTAATTTGCATTAAATTCCTAAGCTAACTAACATATTCATTTATTTAAATACGGATTAATACTGAACTAAAGAAAATAGCTTTGAAAATAACGTAATGTTTTTAATCAAAAATTTGAAAATAAAAGTGGTTATTCTAAGTCAACCGTAAGAGATAGAGATACACTATCGCAATCTTTTTTGTATCATTTTTATATATTTGGAATTCGCTAGTAGGTACATTACTCAACTATAATCTTTACTAGTTTACGCGGCGTTTGCGAGGAAAGCTCCCAGCTGGCGAGAATTTTGCGAACTCTTCCACATTTAACGCTGTATTTCTGCTAATTTACATAAAAGCAACGTAAATTATATACTTAAACCTTCCTCAGGAATCACTATTTCTATTGTTGAAAACCGTATAAAAAACCTTTTAATAGTTTTCAAGTTTGTCGCGTTCAGACAGACAAAAAGACGCGGCCGGGGACTTACTTTTATAACATGCCTGCCACTGCCATTCATTGTCGATCAGTTGCCAGAACCATCAATCTGGTAATCTAAAATAAAAATATTATAAATACGAATGTTGATATTTCTGAGCTAAATTCTATGAGAATCGCAAAAGTTCGCCCAAAGCCTCGGTATAACGGTAGCACGCTGTTGAATTTACAAGGGTCATTCAGTCAGCATGAGGCTGATGCAAACATTTAACGCAACAACAAAGTAAACAGACACGACGCGACGTACCGAACGTTACTTGTGATATAGAATGTTGAAGTGAATTCAGCAGACTACTACACTTGGCCTAACATATAAATAAGTTGAAGGATGGTGAAATTTAATGTTTTTGTTCAAAATAGAAATATTAAAAATATTTTTTGAACGTCAGTAAATAATTCTACCCCCGGATCAACTCTAGTAATGTTCTCATCAATTACTTGTTACTTGTTGTCCGGGCGTTTTCCGCCACTCGACGCTTTTGCGCCTATTTTGCGTGTGGGTGGGCCTTAACATCTTCCTTTACACAATATTTCCAGTTCAGCTCCTTCAGGAAGGCTACCCTCCCCTCAATTAATTAAATATCAACAATGATACAATTAAATAAGTATTACTTCGCGGTGCCACGCAGTTTCATCCCTGTCTCATGATTAACTTCACCACCTATTTTTTGGAGACACATACGTTACATATATGGATATTGGATAGGCACAATTTCGACACCGTAGGAGGCGGATATCCAAAAATCCTTTCTTAGTGCTCACTTACTTACGTCATGAATGGAACTCCTGTATCTAATTTCAAAATTCTAGGCATAGTAGTATCGGCTGTGTATTGATAATAATATATTAGTTAGTCAGGTTTGCCTTTTATAAATATAAATATACAATTTATTAACTTACAATTACTTATATTCTTATTGTTGGTTTATTTATTATTATTATTGTTTTCTTATTTTGATTTTCATTATAATCTATATAATCAAAGTTATTATTCTTTTTGTCTATTATGATTATACAGCTTTATAGTGCAAACAGCACATACATTGGGTACTACACATAATCCAGGATCCAAGTCAGATAATATATTGGACAAATTCTTCAAATAATACCCGGAAGCAATCAAGTTTATTTTCATCATGAGGCTCTGGCTGACCATATTGCATATGCTCATCCTTATCCTCATAATTGAAATATTACTATCGATACCATCTGGATTTCAAAACGTTGATTGAAAATTTAAATTAAGTTAAAATAGCTTGCTGTTACGACAGAGTATTAGAAACTGGGGACTCGGCTGCAATCAAAAATGTTTGCCATTAACGAGGGAGCAGAAGCATGGAGATAAGTGTGATACATTTTTCACCTGAATCAAGTAATCCAAATATATTTTCACGAGACCAACAGCCCTGTACGAGTGGAGGCACCCACCCAGTTCTATGGAGCACCTGAATGACCGCTTGTATTATTTTTTGTGAGCATACCATGTCACCGGACCGATTGTGGTCTGTTCCCTATGATTTATAGCTGTCCGTATTACAAATACAACACAACGCAGATCCTTTATTTCTTCTTTAACCTCGTATTAGTATTCCGCAAACAATCCAGAGCTCTGTTTTGTCATACCGACAAACTGTCCTTTGGTTTCGAATTTCAAATAAACAATTTGGCGATTTCTTTTTGCGTTGCCTATAATTAATTCTGAACTTCAATCGGCTGTCGTATTTAGAGTTCTCATGAATTATTAGCGAAATGTTTTGCGGAGTGGAAGCGTGTATATCTTAATTTGTTGTTCACAATTAAAGCAATTAGTGGCAGCGCTTAGTTAGGCCGTGGGCTGGATGTTAAAGCGCTTCGGTTGATTAGTTCGTGCATCGTGTTGTGATTATGTTGTTTCAATGTTGTATGTGAATAGGATTTTGTAAGGACTAATGAAGAACATTGCTGCATTATGACTTGCTATTTCTACATTTTATTATAATAGCTAGATATTTTTTTATTATTTTCGGTGGACCATCACGTGGTAAAGTGTGCTCTTCTCTATAACCTCGGTAAGTTGTTTATAGACGTGATGACGCTATTTAAATTCGATTTTTTTTTATGTCTTATGTATAGATCTATATATATATATATATATATATACCGACCTATAT
>LUGF01011924.1:480886-492610 GCA_001625245.1 Calycopis cecrops
CCGGCACCGGCTCGGTACACGTGTTCGTAATGATCAGCTGTCGCGCGACGCCATCACAGCCGTCGGTTTATGGAGTAGCAAGGAACCGGAGGCATTGAGAAAATAGTTTAAGTGTTTTTTTTTAGTATAAAGAGACAAACGAGCAGTAGTATATATTCGTGAGAGAGAGATAGAGTTTATATAGATGCGTTGCCCTTCCTCTGCCCACCTCCATGGGCCTCCTGCTCTTTAGTCACTGCACGAAACGCGACACAGTCACTTTCCGCCGGTGTCGTGTAAGCGTGAGGTACCTTCCTTACACTGAATGTCAGTCAGTAATCGTATCTAATAACTAGATATTTGCAAACATGTCGATGTATACAAGAAAATACCTGTTCATAACAATAACCTTTATAGACCTCCGGAAATAATTTAATTTTTTTCTAATGTCTATTAGATATATCCTATGCATGTTTTATAACGTTTTTTTTTTTATGTAAAAAAATCCATTGATTTTTAGATTGACAAACCGTGCATAAATACATACACGATACGGCCACTGTTACTATAAAGTGACAACTATATTGTCAGGTTTTTATGCGTAATGAAAGTTTGCTCTGCTCACTTTCCCATTTAGTATCCAAGTATGTAGCATTGGTATCGAAATACAGAAATTTATATTATACAAAATATATCACTCATCAATAAAAATTTGTCTGTGTAATATATTAGTATCTATGTAATTTGGAATTTTGAGTTTTTTTTGTTAAATAGATCTTCAATTAGAAATTAGAATACAATAAGTGCTAACTTTTGCTCGCGCGTAGTGTTGAAGTGACATTACAACTTCTACATAAAAACTTCTGCTAGTGGTATTAAAAATAATGCCCTGCTGGTAATTTCGCCTTAACTCTTTCTTATTTTATTCAATCTGTTCGTTATTCTATTGTCCAGACATTTGTCGGTGGCTACATACTTCCGCCCTATGCATATAAAGTTGCAAGTTAGCCGCTACATATTGAACTAACACCAGGAAACTCAATCAACAAACAACAGAGGTAAGAGGTAGTGCCACACTGCATGCTTGCATGCAGCCGAATTGGGCCGGCACGACCGGGGAGGTACCTCTCGCTTACACAAGACCGGCGTAAAGTGACAGCTGTGCTGTCGCGTTTCGTGCGGTGTGTAAGTAGCCGGTGGCCCATGGAGGTGGGAGGAGAAAGGAGGGCAGCGCATCTGTATAGTCTCTATGCGGATGTCTATGGGCGTCGGTAGTCATGAAAATGTCTCCGACTGCTCGTTTGCCCCCCTATTGCATAAAAATAATAAAAAAAAAAAACAGCTAAAGCTGGCTATGACTAGCCTAAATCGGAATAATCGAGCCACTTCGCTTTGCTAAAAGCTCCACATAGCTAACATTAAAAATTAAAAAACCAACTCGAAGGTTTCTTCGCGTTGAATTTCCAAAGCAAGTATACGTTGTTGTCGCATAAATCATCGACAGTAGGTTGACGCAAGTCACAGTAATTTGTTACTGTAGCCGATAGTATCAGTGAGAGGACATTCAGATACTATCGGGTACAGATCACAGTGGGCACTGGCAGGAGGCCGATAGATCATGTTCAAGTCATAAGTACCAATTGTTTTAACATTAGCTGATAGTCGATATTGTTTAATTGTTTGTTCAATTTGATGATAAATGATTTGTTCGATAGTTTGTTCGACAGATTCATTGAATATCTTATATATTAATGGAGTAAGCCGATTGTCGCTGTGTTCATGAGATGTTGTCAGGGTATAAAAAATCGTTTATGGTCTCATGTTGAAGAGCTACGGCCGTGGCCGTGCAAAAAAAAATAAGAGGAATAAAAACTAAATAATTTAAAGAGCAAAATTTCCGTAATTACAGCAATAACAACACGTCCTGCCCCCACATAAAATGGACACAAGAAGAAGGCCATTTTCAAAAAGTCACTTCAACATCTTACCAGGAATTTTTAGTAAGAGTAACTTACGTACTTTGCCTCTTAATAAAAAAACACATAGCATATCCGCAATACAACTAAGTGCACCGTGTTTTTGTGCATTTTCTGTGGCCCATAAAGGATAGATAGATAAAGGGCAACAGATTTGCATAAAAAAAACCCTTCAAGGCTTCAAATAATGTAAAACTTATACTAAAGAAATATAGTTGTATAGACCTACCTACATTTCCCCTAAACGCAATATTCAACAGTAATACAAGGTTTGCACATTTTTCCATCTAACTCAATTAGTTTAAACCTGAGTGTTGGCAGAGCACTGTAGGGTTTCAACTGCAATGGCGTATGCTCTGGTTAGTGCTTAGAAGCCCTACACCTAAGCCTCGAGAGATTTGCACATAGACATGCGAAATGCATGCCACATAATGACGTAAATAGAGTACCAACTTAGCGGTAAACACATTTATTTAGTTAATGTTGGTAAAATTGTGATTAGTGAAAACTTTATTGATGTGTGTTTAAGATTACTTTATCATATTTTATTATTAACATTGTATGTTTCCCAAATAAAAATAAAACGTTCCAATTGTATTAATGTTTGCTAATATAAATATTAGCGTAATACAAATATTATAAAGATGAAAGAAATGACATTAAATAGGCTCTGAAACTAGAAAGAAAACATTTATTTACTAAGAGCCACACAAATTTAAAGTCATAGAGATTAAATACTAAAACTACTGAACCCATTGCATTTATTGATGATGTCTGATGCCAGAGGCTGGAGACGTCTATAACAAAACATATTTATCACCCAGATTTAATTGAATCAACTCCATAGGTTGCGTTTATTTGATGAATTTGCGACTCACCTGCCTTAGATTAGTTATTTGGAAAAAGAGCGCTGGCGTTGTTTGCCCTAGACAATGATTCATATTTTGTTATTTAATTTTAAAAATTAAGACCAAAAATCAAGCAAGCATAATATTCCATGCCAGTATCGATCCGGTGCTCCACTCACTTGCCACACAAAATGTCTTCCTGTCCGTCAAGATGGGTTAATATGTAGCCTTACAGCTGTTCTGACAAGTTGATGACTGAAGTGGCTTTTTTTATACAAAAACTGTGAAGTTATCCAGGAAATAAGAAGTAAATTCCGTCTGCGCTCCCCGTAATTGCGTATCCCCTGGGAGCCTTCACGGGCTTCAGGTGTGGCGCACATGGGATTTCATTCTGTCCGTATCTTACCGTTTGGGGGCTTTTTAATTTTACGTTAAAGAGTATTGGCAGGATATTTTTTATTGTGCCAATTGAACGGTTGGGAAATCTATGACATATAATATATATTATGTATGTATAATGTAAATTATCGTATAATATAAAAATGGATGCAAAAGCAGATGCTATATTTGATATTGCATTTTAGTCGCTTCAAAAGATTTATGTTTTAATGCCAGTGGACCTATACCTATATGCTAATGATGGTGATTGTATTCTATTGGAACTAACATGAACGATGAATTTCTATGAAAAATGTGTGTGTCAGCTCTGTCATGTAACTGGAGTTTACTCTTGAAGAACTCACGTGATTTTGAAGTGTAAGGTGTGTAATAGACGGGAGCAACGTAAGCGCGGCAAAACGTTACGATGGCTGGACATGTTGTACCGGATCTCACGTCATATATTTTTTTCACACCGTGATCCATTAATATTATTTCCAAGGAGTAGGTAATGCCCAAAAAACAGGTATGGAAGTGTCTTCTAGCTTAAACTAAAGAAATCAAATTTCTTAATTTCTTCCTACTTGAATTATCTGATAAGACCTGTCCTGAAAACCTATCCGTATCAGCAATCCTATCCGCATTCAGTAAATACGTTTGGCGTATGCATCAGTTTCGTAACACACCTTCAAACGGAGATCAACGATTGGCCAGACATGAACAAATAAATAGATTACAAAGATACCTCGTCGTTGAACTTATAACCTGGGACAAAACTTAGATAAAGTAACAAATAGTTGGCTGATACTGCCGCAGCAAGGCTGCACCCAATGAAATATTATCTATCCGACTGTACCGGCCTCTGAGCATAATAACATTTTAGTATTGAGACCCTGATCGATGGGAAAGTTTGTAACGCGATAACCACTCTACGGCAGCAAGCATTTACGAGTAGCAATTTTTATGGAAATGTCAGTTCGTAAGACGTAAAGAAATAAGAAATGACCTCTTTAACTTTTTTCAGCTATGGCGGCGTAATATAATTATTATTATAGGTATATTATATATTATTATGTCAAAAAAATTGCTTTATGAACGTCAAAAATTTCATGTACCACGGGTTCAACCCTAGCCCTGTCCTGAGAAGAACCGGCGAAAGAAACTCACTCTCATACCTGATGATAATTTATCGAAACCGGTTGTATTATATAATAATAAACTTGTTTCTATTCTATTCTATTCTAATGAAATTTAAATCAATTAAAAGTGGAAATAGTATAAAAAAGTATATTAAGTATTTTATCTAATATAAGCTTTATCACTTATCAGTCATCACAGTTTCATCACGCATTGGTCAAAGACTTTTTGTGATGTTTCCGGAATACTATCCAACCCAACCTGATCCTTTTACTGGCCTTCCTCTCGAAGTTGAGTTTCTATTTGAATTGACTTGCCGAGGTAGACGTTTTAATTAAAGTTTTCTAGAATTATTCCATCAATATTGTTCATACAACAATTTCAACAACAACGTGTTCATTAAAAACGCTTACAACGCGACGACGAGCAGCCAAACAGTTCTTATCCCCAACCATTACGCCAACAAAACTAACGCACATCCACAGTACAGCGCCATTCATTCAAGATATTTCATTAAATTAATTTAATTTGTAGACATTCCTCCCGTGTCTGACCCAGTTAGCGTAGGAAGCTGCAGTTCTGCGTTTCCTGAGAATTATGGCGACTATTTATATCAGCTGAAGCTGTCACCATTGCGCACAGCTAACAAAAACGGTCTTAGCTAAGTGGGTATTATCACTTTAAACTGGGATTAAAGGTACAAAAATTAATAATGATAATAAAATATGAATAATAATAATAATAATAAATACAAGTTTATTTCAGATTTAAAATTTATAGAATGTGTGTTAGTTACAGTCTTTGTTAACCATGTTATTATTGTAATAATTAGGTACGTAAGTTTTGCATTTTACAAATTATCATTTTTATGTATAATATAGAAGGCGAATGGAGAGTAGTACCAAGCGATGGCAAGCCAACGTACATGAATGTCCAAACATCCAAAGAATATTGGACTGGTGTGTTGCTCTTCTTTTTTTTTTGACAGTTACTAAACCTGTCGTTTTTGCCACACTGCAGCCATATTAGAAGCAATGCAAAAATTATTTTCACCTTTAAGAATTTTCATTTATAGAGCTGATTTTCTATTTGCGTAGAATACGATAAGCGGATATTAAATACAACAAAAAATTAAATAATTTTAAATACATATTTACAAATTAATATGTCGTTCTCTTGTCTGTAATGAATTTTGTTTGAACAATTTCACATCACAATGGTTCTAAAGAAATTTCGCATCGCCAATAGCTCTCTCGTCAATCACATCCATTACCCTGCTATATTTATACGAGACGAAAAGTACCAAGATAAGTTAAACGCCAACCGGTATATTGTTTCAGATAGATGACAGCCATTGTAATTTGTTTACGTCAAGCGTGGTCCGGGGCGACTGTTCGATGTATCCCAACTAAAAATACTCGCCTATTGTAATGATTTAACACGTCCGATGCAGGTGGTCCCATTTCAAACGTAAGTAAACATCGAGGGTCCAAAAGACCCCATCATGGAACATATTTAGTTTCTAAACATTAAATTATTTATGAAAAAATTCATCTTCAAAATCGAGCTTTTATTTCTATATTAATTAATTACAAATATTTATCAAGAAAGTGAATATTAATAAATATTCCATATCCAACAAAGAAAAGAACAACGTTGAAAATAAATAAATATATAAACATCTAAGAAAATATAAGGAGCGCTGCTGGTATTTAAAGATAAACCCATATAGCTATGACCAAAACAATAGAAAAAATGAGGCATCGCTCTAGATTCTAGCTTCTAAAGAAATCGTTCGAATAATACGCAACTGCATCGGAAAGTTGGTATTTATATGAGACATATTCTTCGTAGGTCACATTGCAATTTACTTTGGCTTTGTTATTTAAGTAATGTTAAGACAATCAAAAGAAAACAGACATACGGCTTAAATTTGTATCCCCGTTTATTGGGAATTAAATCTATTGGTTTAAATCACTGTCTAAAGTTACGAAATTTGGTTATTTATTTTAAATCTCGTTTGGATATAACGTTTTAATATAATCATGTATAATATGACAAGAAAAGTCAAATTTAAAGCTATTGATAATGAAACTAACAAGACTATCTATATTATATAGTAATAAGCAGGCATCTACCACGACCGTTTACTTTGATTACTGTTAATGCTCACTGCTGAGAATTTGGCATCAGTACCAAAACAATTCACATAAGGTGCAATTTATACTGAGGTTGGTTAATATCTAGACTCATGTTTCGACTAATGAAACAATCATCAACAGCATGCTTCATTATTTAAAATAGGAAAAGACTGTCAAGTAAAAATAATTGCTCCAATGAAGTGGGCAATTTAACCCTATTTTTCCTCATGTCGGAGTAAAAGTTATGTTACGAAGTAGGCCGTTATGTCCACCATTGGTTATAGTAATGTTACTATGATTGCCAAATTATCATAGTCGATACTGTCAGCTCGCCTTATTACATGTGGTCCAACAATCTTGACTCGACTAGTATCTAGTAGGTATTATAAAAATCGGATGCTTTTTGGGCTGGATATCTGTTAGTCTTAGTTTTTATTGAGTTTTAAGTTAAATACCTAGTAGGTTTTCTACAAATAAAATCCTAGTGTGAACGCATTATCTACCGTAAGTATTTTATACTTTATAGTATTACAAACTTTATTTTGTTTAAATCCACCTGTTTATATTGACATCAAAAGTCTGAGTATAACTAAATTTGAACTTACTCAACTCAAACAATACTATCCAATTTGACATTTTTACAAAATAGTAAATAATGTTATATTTACTTATTACAATTTCATATCATATAACACTTATAAAAGCTTGTTTTAATTATCCCTTTCATATAATTCAATTTTTGTAATACGTCATGGGGTATTTTCTACCGGCAACCACCAAAGTGTTAAGATGAAACCTGTAAGAAAGCCTTTATCTAACATCGATCTTTTACGTAGATAATTTAATACTGCTACCAAATAAAATGGCGCCAATATATCATAGTACATCGGTGTCGTGTGATAATTTCAAATGAGAATAATTTGATATTTTTTTTATAAAATAAATTAATTAATGACGGGATTTACGCGGAGAAGAGTATTTTTAACAGGCCCCTACGCATTAATTGCACGTGGGTGTAACGTTTGGGAAATGATTGTTACGTGGGTGGAGAATACAAACAGACAATTGACATTTATCTCACATTATCTCATCTACTAAATATAAATTCTATGAGACGGAGGGAGATAGATGCCGATCTTTTATCTGTAAAGATAATTTCGACTCGCGTTATCGATGTTTGGAACAAATTCTACGTATACTCACGAAATTCGTCATCTTCATTCATAATCTTTCGGTTTCTATCACGATTTATTTTAAACAGAAGACTGTTTGTTAATTTTACTAGACACTTGTACTTAAAATAGTGTTTAACTCTTTTTTTCCTCATTATCACCATCATCATCAGACTTGACCAGTTCAATGCGTCCAGCATTTTTCATGTGGAGACAAAGAAGCGGTCGAAGTGGATTCCCACGGGCTTTCTAGTATTTTTTACGCAGACGTGTTGCCCCCCTTTCCTGCTGGTCCCCTATGGGCTACCGTAAATAGTAGGATAATGAGAGTCGTTATAAATTTTACGTTATTTTATAATATATAATTAAATTAAATGTAATTGTCAATTAAACAATACATTACCAATATACCAAATATTTAATATAGTTAATAATTAGATTAATTCCCTTTTTTATTTGTTTTAAATATATTTTATCTCATATTTTTATGGTCTAATTAAGGCTAAACTTAATTATTTTAAGACCTAATTAGATAGATATTATTTTATATAACAGTTTAATAATTTTATAGGTCAATATTACAGATAAACTAGCACACAGTTAGTTGGAATTTCTTATACTTTCAGGACTGTTACAAGTATTTTAAATATATGTAACATACAAGGTTGATAAAAACGAGAGGCGTTAAATTAAACGACATATACGTACAACAACATATAAGTGCCTACGGTTAATCTCAAACTAATAAAAAAGTTTACGACAAGTATTCGAAAATATTTTTTTCAAACAAGTTAAATAGCGACAAAATGTAATCATCCTTCGTACCGGCGCATACGGCGAAGGGCAACCTCGCAAGGGTCGAATGACCCCGGCCGGCCCACACTCACTATCAGCTGACGTACAGCGTGTACAAAGTGAGAAAATCTTTAAAAATCCTGTGGCTAAACTATTGCTCCTGATTTTTGTTGTGGGGCCTGGAAATTATACACTGAATATATAGTTTCATTTAATGCCTCTCGCTTTTATCATCCTTGTATAAATAAAGCTAAAAAGGATCGAAAGTCTGTAAGTAAAAGGTATTTGAAAAAAAATATTTTTAATTCTTTAATTTAATAACAGAACTCGTTCCAGCAGTTTTTAGATTTTTTGCTTGTTTTGCGCATCGCACCAGAATACGGCTGATTGGACATCTACCAATCTGTCGAGAAAGTTTCCTTAATGGTACAAACGGTATTCAAGGCTGGCGGATCCGCAGGCACATCTAGTATTAAAATAACTCCAATGATATATATTATTATTAAACATTTATAGGGCAAGTCGCTTTCAAATATTTTACTCATCATAACATCTTGCTATCTCTCAATGGCAAAAATACGAGCATCGGCTCCAATACTGCTCGCTTTGAGAAGAAGCGGCAAAACAAACTCCAAGGACCTTCCTCGTTGAAATGTAATGTAATTGCTTGCAAATAAGATACATGAATATTAAGTTTTATTACACTGAAACAGGCTGGGACTGGAGAAACCCAATGGATCATGAAAATTAAAAGGCATATAGTTCACATTAGTGAAGAATTGCCGTTTAAACAGCTAAGTAGAGGGAACTGTTTTATTTTCTTTCTAGTGGCTGAAATATGAACTTTTTACTTGCATATTTGCGTTTGCCGGTTATAAACTAAAATGGGGGGGCAAACGTGCAGTCAGAGCTATTTTCATGACCACCCACGCCCATTGACTTCCGCATGGAGGCTATACAAATACGCTGCCCTCCTTTCTCCTCCCTCCTGCATGGGCCACCGGCGAATGCGAAGTTCGCCACTTGGACTACACAGAACATTGCGTGCGTAAACACAAGTTTTTTATTACGGACGGAAATATAGCACGATAAGAAATATGTTGGAATACTACATGGACGACGAACACCGAGGAAACACCGCCGACTATTATTATTCGTTACTATTACTTAGACTATTCCAGTCTATTACTTAGACTATATCCGACTATTACCTACTTAGATATAAATTTGTTGTTTGTAAAGACGATCATTTTACGTGATTACGTCATAAGAAAACGCATCACAAGACAAATGCTATGTGTCTCTCTATCGTTTGTTCCTCGCTCTCGCTTGCACGCTTCATTTGACTGTCATTGTTTTTCGTACGTGCAGCCGGTGTTTAACGATTTATAACACGCTATCATGTCAAAAATACAGATACCTCTTTGGCCCGACTGGGTATTGATCCCGAAACCATCCTGTGACAGAATGCCAACAGCTGCCACCACAACGAGACAATCAATATAACACATACACATGAATTGAATGAAGCGTTGGTACCGATATTGACTGATTCTTGAGCCTCCTAATTTCTTTCGGCTCGATTCTGGTGAAATACAACGGCATTGGGTAGGTGTAAATATCACAACCTGCAAAAACTGATTAAAATTTGTCCTAAAACTGTCGAGTTACGTAGGAGGATTTAAAAGGGATTTTCATCCCCCCAAAAAGATATAAATGGTAATAAAGATGTAATATATTCATAAAAGATTATACCCCGCAACTACAGTTAAATAATTGAATTGAGTCCGTCCCTATTTGAGATTATGGCGACTTTGTAAGATTATCTTGACGCGTTAACTGTCACTTGTAGTGGAAGGGAGGCCAGGCCCTTTGTTTAATTATGGATAGTGCTAGGATGGGTGGTCAAGTTTTATAGCTGTCCTGAATATACCTTTACATAAATTGAAGGGGTAAAGGTACGTCCCTTTTTTGGTGTTTATGCTAATTCCGGTTTATTTTTTATGGGAGAGAAGAAAGGTCGAATGGAAAGTGTGTGTATGTTTTCCAGTCTTTGCCCACCTTTCGCTTAAACCGTAACTTCTCATGTTTCGCCAGGCTCAATAGAAACACTTGTGACTCTTATAAAATCATAGCCAGAAACCCGAAGAAAATCGCCCTTAGCGACCAAAACTAATTTATTCTGTATAAAAAAGGAGTAGGAATAAATTATACTTCTCTTCGACAATCAAAGCGGAAGAAAATACACGATGGCAATGGCTTATACACGCCAAGAAGCCAGGACATTTAACCGCTGCTATGCATACCTAGCTGCTATGCACCACAGAGATATTAATTCTAACACAAATTACTTTTATGGGCTTTTCCTTAGCCTTTCCCTCAGGTCTTTCTTTTGACGGAGGGTTAAAATACCACACACAAACATCAGTATTATATAGTACTAGCAACTTCGTTTACGTGAATCCGTTTTTTACCGCAGTTGGTTAAACACTAGAAAGGTGCACATATGTACAAATGCTTCTTTGTAGGTACTGTACCATAAATTTAGTTTGAATGGACTTTGGTAACATGGAAACTTATAGCAACATTATTTACCTGTAGTATGGGTACCTACTGCCGCTTTATGACAACACCACTACTATAATTGTCACAAACGATTGCGTCATCGGAGGCAACGATAAGACAATAATAAAAGAAATCTATATTAGGTAAACATGGCATGTTAGCCCCCTGGTGTTACGGATATCCGTGGGCGTGGGTGATCACCTTACATCAGGTGAACCAATTATTCATTTGCCTCCAATGCTATAAAAAACAGTTAATAAAAAAAAACTCTCTTTTTCTCTTTTTTTGAACACTCACCGGCCATCAGTTGAACCACAACGTGTCGTTAATTAATTTAAGTCACTATGCATCTTTTTTTGTAGGCATCTGTAACAATGACAGTTCAAACGAAAATATAGACATTTTTCAGGATTAAAAGTATTTTTGTTAAGCATTTTTTGCGTAAAAGAATAACAAACATAGGTACTTGTCTACTAACTTGTACATGTCTACTTACACACCGCACGAAACGCGACAGCACAGTTGTCACTTTACGTCGGTCTCGTGTAAGCATGCAAACATGCCGTGTGGCACTACCTCTTACTGTAAGTATTTTAAACACATTGTGCATTAAATGTAGATCTAAATTACCCGGATCTATGTTATTAGCGTTTAAATAAATATTTTGAAGATATTACACATTTAAACATTATATAATCAGCACTGCACCCGTACGAAGCCGGGGCGGGTTTAC
>LUGF01011924.1:492617-522748 GCA_001625245.1 Calycopis cecrops
CTCTACCCGCTACAAAATAAATTTGCAAAATGTAATACCCGACAAAGCAGATCGGTCGTACGGAAAATTCATTATTAGTTTCAAAGTCCAGACAAACTGCTGAACATTCTTTGTACAGCTCAGCTGATACCTGAACAAAGCAAAGCAATTTCAGATCTACTGTTCTCTTAAATTTAAATTCGATAGCGTGCTAAAGCTCAGTAGCCTTTTGAGATAAATAAAAAAGCACACTTTAACACCGATTCAAGAGTGTGGATAAATTAAAAGCACGATTGTTCGAGATCCTTCGATAAGGCTTGTTTCAGCTTTAAGCTCTTGTATTCGTGTTGGTTAGCTTTTAATTACAAAGAAGTTTATACAAAAATCAACTTATTTTTCATTGCTTTGTGTATTTTTTGTAATGCATAAAACATACGAATGAAAAGAGTTCTGCTACTTAACCCGTCGCTGCAGACGAATGTTTATTTTTATCTTTAACCTGAGTTAGTATTTTTAAATAATATTAAATAGTGCTCTTACCTTGGGGTTTTCACGAGTTTTTGTGTTAATTGAATAAAGAAAGCTCGTGTAGTGTCTTTTCTAACTGATCAAGTTAAAAACAAATGACGATGGAGTTATTATACTGAACTAAATGACATTCCATCTGGAGAGCTTCTTTTTTATGGTATATTTCATGACTATCGACGCCCATAGACATCCGTATAGAAACTACACAGATGCGCTGCTCTCCTTTCTCATCCCACCTCCATAGGCCACAGTTTTAAGCGTTATACTTCTAAAATGCTATGATGTTTCTTGTTCTAGTCAACATGAAGTAGTAAGTAAGAATGAATCTTATGTTATTTACGGTAGATACGCATCGAGAAGCATTGCTTACATGAGCGAATGTTACAGTACTAGGTATACTATCTATTCACATTTGTTTGAGGAGACTAGTTGCCAACAGAGAACAGTACAATATGAGTAAAACTTGGGCCTACAGATCTTCAGGATGTGAGTATGTTTAAGGGCGAGTCGTGGATACACCATCTTAACATCGTCTATATTCTATGATATAATAATAATAATATCCTCCTAGCCGATTTCGGCTACGGCGGCCGTCTCTATATAAACGATCCAGATGCGCAGGAGATATTATAGAGCACAAGTGTGCGCGCAGACACAAGTGCACTCTCTATTCCCTCATTCTCATATTCCGATGGGACGGCAATCCGACACGACCGGTGAGAAATCAGGCGCAGGACCTACGGCTTAACGTGCTCTCCGAGGCACGGGGGTGTAACACCGCCAACTTCCAGACTCCGGACTGTTATTAGAAATTGAAAAATCCCAATAACAATTTTTTGGTCTGACCCAGGATTCCAACCCAGGTCCTCAATTCTGTGGTTGATCACGCTTACCACTAGACCACGAGGCAGTCAATTCGAGGTATTTGATATTCTATGATATATCAAAATAGGAAATATACAGGGTCAACAAACCAGGTTGTGTGTAGTAGGCAGTCATAGTAGCTTTAGCAACATTTGTGTAATTTTATATAAATAGTCGTTTATCAACTCGATATTTTGATTCAATGCAGTTCAAGGTTTTCCGCTCGCAAAAGTTTTACGTAGCTCTAGATATAAGTGACCCACTAATTTGAGTTATAAGTTTTGTAAAAGAACTATGAACTCCTGAGTCTGGGAAACAGGTTTCTGAAGATAATTTATTTTCATGATTAGCAATAAAAAACAAACCTATACGGTATCTATGATTAGGAAAACACCTATTGCTAAAAAAACTAGCGTGGTGCATTGACAATACTAAAATGTTTATCATTGTTTGTTGCGTGTAATTTTTAAATTTTCGTATAGCCAGAGAAAATTTAATAAAGAAGTCAACCCAGCCAGTCCTTAGACAACACCATCAGAGAAAGTAATTTTCTGGGTGTGTACTCTAAGGTCTCGTCAACTGATCCAACAACCCGTTTACGCTTTCTATAAAAAAAAAATAAAAACAATTGTTTGCACAAAAATAATTTTCACGAGTCCCATTTCAATACGAAATGAAAAATTGTGCGCAAGAATAAAAGGAGAGATCATAATTCACGAAAAACGCAAGCTAATGCCCGGAACTGCCTCAAGCATGATCAGAGGCAAAACTAAATTTAATAGCACTTTATAAAATAAAACCCAACCAGGGCCGACCCGGACGCCCGCTCACTGACATAATTTTAATTATGTTGAAAGCAGACGACATTATACCCCTCTTTATAGTCTCCGGAACCACCTTTCTGCCTTGTTGACATTTTTGGATCATAATTACCCCCGTGGCCGTTGAGGTGTTTAATCTTTTAATTGCACATAAAATATTTAAACGGCCAACCTTTTTGGATTAGGGATACGTGTGAAGGTTAACTAATCAAAAGTTTGGACGCGATAGCCGTGGGATATGATGAGGGATATTAATTATCATCATCAAACCGATAGGCCACTGGTGGTAATTTTTGGCACGAGACAATCAGACTGGTATATAGGCTCATGGTCAGCAAACACTTGCATGCAACCGCATGGCCAGAAAACCAGAAACGCATCTCCGTTGTGCCCATTTAAGAAAGTCAAGGATGCAATTGTCATGTGTTAAAATGGCGGGGTCAACCGGATTTTCACAAACTTCTCGATATTATGTGTGCGAGAAGTACTTCCGACCGTGTCAGCCGGTATACATATTTACCTGCAACGACACACGACTATAAACTAGGGTGGAAATGTACACTGTCATATACTACAGGATCAACCATACGAGATACGTTTCTCGACGTACAATGAAATACAATGATAAATTATGTCATTCGCATCCATCTGTCGTGGACATCGAATTGCATTCAACCGCCCGGTCTTCCCCACTAATTTCGAGTGTACATTACCAAAAACAAGTATATTTGATTTACAAAACTAGTACATCCGACGTAAGAGTGTTCCTAATAGCCATTAACTCCGCCCGCCTCTAAATCCACCGAAACCAATAAATCACACGAAGGCAAACACACCGAGGGCCCTCTATGTATATTGTTACGCGCTACCCTCTTACAAGTAACAAAAGCGGACAGGGCTGAAATGTGTGATATGTCGTTGACGAATATCCTTGTTATTTCTGTGTGCCTGGTACTGTATTTTATATTTTATTGTTTCTTTTACTTTTTACTACGGTAACACATAAAGAAACCTTAAAATACTCTGCCCCGTGTTAAATTTAATAAGGTCCTGATGGACAGAATAGGTACATCATATTTTAACTAATTTAATTAATTTATTGTCTGTTCTATTTTATCTTATAAAATATTTTTTGAGTTCAGTAAAGTTATCTTTGTTAACAAGCGTTATGTAACCACAGCGATGCACTTTAAAGTTATTAAAAATGTTGTTGTATAGGTATTCTTAGAATTTTTAGTTTAGGTTTTTAGACGCATGATCCAAGTCAGTTTTTTAAACTAAACAAGTCTAAACATAACTTTTCCTAAATTTCATTATCATTGCTTAACACTAACTCTCATTTTAAACATTCCTCAAATATAAACCGCGATCCCATTAACAAAACCTAACACATGCAAAATCGATCACACAAAACACAATACACCACTTAGTCAGGTGGCCGTACATCTGCCAAACAAAAAAAAATCCGCCAAACATCGTTAATATGCCGTGAAGTCTCAAACATCGATAATCCAGCGTAGGATGTTATTACCGTCAACAATGAATATGACATTTGTGATATGCGAGTTTGTGAAAAATAACACTGCACTGTTTGCCGAGCCTGTTTGAGTTGGGGCCAGGGCTCGTGAGACTGTACTTATCCGCCGATGCCGGTAAATCACACGGAATGCAAACACAACACTATGTTTGTACTGTCACACCACACCGACTTAAAACACCATTTTAACGATGTACAATTAAGTGTACTCTGGTGACTTTTTAGCAAAGTCAGGAATCTTGTGGATGGTGAATTGTTTTGTCGTGTATATTTGCGAATTGACTGTCCAAATTCAAGTCATTCGGTCAACTTTATGATTAAACCTGGAGTTTGACTTCAGCGTCATAGTTTCTCATTTTTTATGCAAATTCATTGCTCGAACTTGATGTTTTCATGGAAGAATGCGTCAATCAAAAATATGTCAATGAAATAAGTTTAAAGACACATAAAATTAAACATTAATATTAATCAGTGATTAAGGTGAATCTGATCTTCACCCAACTGTCATGCAGTTTAGGCGTCGTGAAAAGCTGTGATTTTTAAACAGTAAAACAGTAAAAGTAAATAGGTAATAATTTTACAAAATATGTTGTACCATATCACATATTATGTACATAATTCTCACTTTATAAAGCTAAAGTCATCGTACAAGTTGCTATGGTCGTGTAAGCTAATATTTCTCTAATATGCTTCTATAATTTTATAAAAATCTATTTACTATAATAAATTGGAAACATAAAGAATCATTTGCAAGTAAGATCACAAATAAATACCTACTTAAAAATACAATATCAGCGTTATTTAAATTTTTCTGTTACTCTTAAAATAAGTAACATAATAAAACAGCAAATGTGCCTGTATTTTATTTGATTAGATTACTAAAACTGTATTTCTATTTCATTGATATATATTATATTATACTCATTGACATAAGATATATAAATAGGTATCAGCATCCCCTTACAAACGACATAGATAAAAATGTTTGTGTATACGTAAGCATTAACCTCCTTGTTTTCCCACCTGACTATCAAATCCCCAGACCCTCACATCTTGATCTATCACGTGAGCTTCAACTCCTCATCTATACTCCCCATCAGCCGAACACACCGACCGAACACATTCAACTGAAGCCACTGGAACTCATTGTGCTCACCTCATTATCTCATATGAAAGGCATATTTACGTACAAGATGCTCATTGTCCACACACAATACATACGCCATTTCAGATTTTAATGAACGTCGAAATCGCTGTTTTTAAAAACGCCCGCCTATTTTCGTGCAGCGTCGTTAGGTGCTCATTATTACCATGACAATAGGAGGCGGTGAGCAGTTAGGCATTAGAAAGGGAGGTTTCACTAATGACCTCGCTCCTTAAGGTGTGAACTGAACGTCGACAGTTTTTAATTTGCCGTCACTTAGGTTTATTTTTTCGGAAGCGAAAGATTTTGTGGTAAAAATGTAAGTATCAAGATGGAGTTTGATCAAGTTTTGGTCCAAATAATAAGGGCTTTAGCATTTCAGGGCATAAATAGTAATTATTATATAGCATAGGGGACAAACAAGTTGTGAAAAAATGATGCCTGAAGGTGACTGATCGCCAGCGCCAACAAACATCCGAACAGCCAGAAGTTTCGCAGACGCGTCGCCGTTTAGAGATAAATAAGCCTTTTTCTTAAGGACCCAAAGCAGCTGAATGTAGCAAAAGCTAGTTAATAATATGCGTTGTAGTAGTAAGAAGAAAATTAAAATCTGCTGCAAAAAAAAATTAAACAAGTACGATTTTATTTGGTCGATTTTTTTTATGCATGAAAAATGCATGGGAAATCGACGACTTTTAATGACGACTGATGCAGACGAGTTGTCTTCATACCTTCCTCACTTCCCATGGGCCCCGTAGCGTTATGGCGTATGGTATTAAGTGAGTGAGAGGTAAACAACATGCACTATTCTGTGGTCGTTGAGTTAATGCATTTAAGCGATTCTAGGATTTTTTTAGAATCCTATATATGATACTGTAGAAGGTACAATTTTACAAGTTTGTAATTTTCACAACATATAACGCCATCTATGTTACGTGTACGAAAACATAATATACCAATATTATTAATAATAAAATATTTATATACATTTAAAACAAGAGTAAGAAAGTGTTTTTTTTTATGAGTAATAATGGATTTTTTTTTCCATCCATAAGAGGATGGGATAAAAAGCGTTTACTGTGATCGGATAACACACAAATTGTTCAGTTACAAGTCACCTAAAATGCGACGACATAGCCATAACTTCACGCTGGTTTTAAGTCATTTTATTAAAAAAATATTTTAATGCACTCAGCGTCCCTCGCGTTACAAGGAGTGTGACGACCCCTCTTACGTTACAACACGTGGAAATCGTGGAAATCAAAACAAGTACATCCCTAGATAAAAAATTCGAAAACATTTTTTATAGTATAGGAAGGCAAATGAGCAGTCGGAGTCATTTTCATGACTGCCGACGTCGAAACATATGCGCTTGCAGGGTTATGCATGCGCATATATAGTTTTTTTTACCAATGCGTCGTCCGCCTTCGTCCTCCCGCCTCCATAGGCCACCGGCTGCGTAAAGTGACAGCACAGCTGTCACTTTACGCCGGTGTCGTGCAAGAGAGAGGTACCTCCCTGACGTTCCGGCCCAATCCAGCTACAATACGCTGTGGCACTGTATCTTTAAATCCTATGCAGAAAATACACCACAAATTTAATCAACTTATACTGATATTACTTACGACAGTAATGTACACCAACCCTTACAACGCGCTCGTTTGACCAAACTCCATTGTAGTGAACTTAAATTAAGCGTTTAAAAATGTTATGTGTAGAGCGACATTATATGTAATAGGAATAAAAACCGGCCAAGTGTGAGTTGAGTGCGCAGACCGAGGTTTCCGTACCGAGTGGAGGTAACACAAGTTCTAAAATAATAGGCAAAGTTACATTTATGGACGTATGCATACATTTTGTATACATTGAAATGCAGGTATAAGTTTGTAATTGATTTCTGTGACATATGTGTTCATCTTCCTTCTTGCCCTAGGCCTACTTATTTCATGATTCTAGGCCACCTGGAAGTACCTTTAGGTTTCCTTGATAGATAAATAATGTGCAGTGTGCTTTGAGAACTTCAAGTGATCTAACTTTATTGTAATTTATGTCACGCGGAACGCATCAAATTAGCTTCTTCTGCCCAGCCACGCTAGTTGTTTAGCTTAAATGTGGCGGACCTAATACATGTAATAAGATCTAATATATTAATTAGCCTCATTTTAAACAACATAACGCCATCATATCTCAAAAACTACAATGACAATCGACGCCATTTTGTGCATGTAGCGCCATCTCTTATCGACACGAGGAACCGTCCCATTGTTCAAACAGTTGTCGGTGGGATGTGCTAAAGACCCGCAACCGTAAATATTGACACAGAATCCTATAATTCCAACCGCCGCGCACACAATAGATTTATAAAATAAACATAGAGTAAAATGTCCGTAAATATAATTGACAACATTTAATATACGATGTTGACATAGTACCTCTGTTGTACAGGCGTCGAGGCCTTACCGTGAAATCATTGTTTTTTGTGAGCTCAGCAGATTAAATATGAAAGGACAAAACGCGCTTTTTTTTACCTAATCCAGAGGGATTTACCGTGTTTAAGTATTAATGTTTAATGTATACGCTTTTGACTTCCCGGGTCCGTGTGCTTTGTTCTGGAAAATGTACACATGGAAATAATTTATTCATTTTAAGTTATCATTTTGTGAACAAAAAATGGCGATCTTTTAGGAGTATTTATCACTTATTATGTTTTAGGTACGGTGCGTAGGACACACGTGTATTTCTCTTTTTCATTACAATATAACAGATGTAAGTAATATGAAAAATCTTATATGATTATGATCTTGGAAACGATATTAAAGATCACGTGTGATTTTATCAATCAATCAAAAAGTCTATATTAAACCGGAGACATTCATAACTCTCTTGAAAAGGCCACAGCTAAATAAATACGAACTATATCGCATTATTGAACATTGTAAATACGTATTACCTATATCTATGGAATTATATTAAGCCAATTTATAATTACCTGTGTTCAAAGAGTCTTCTTTCAACTGTCAACGATTTAAAGTGGGAACATACGCGGCCAGCCGAAGTATGCTACACCTGAACAAACTCAGCCCGGCCGCCAAAGAGGATTTTAACAGTTTTTGTTTGCGGATAATCTATGGATAAACAGACTTCAAAGCAGGTAATTTTTGCATTGACGGCATATTTAATCTGTGATTTTGAATGACACGTTCGATTTGACATTGTTATGCCGTGATTATTTAAATTTGGAATTCTGCTTACGAATTTTAAAATGGCGAATTCTATTATTTATTTACCTATATCTTACAAATATAGATTGATTTGTGGACAATTATTATTTTCGTGTCAAATCAAAATACTACATTCTAAGAATCTTCCAAAGATCTATGTTTATTGCTTAGTATAAATGTTTTCCATGGAAACTAAAGCAGCAAATGATTCTTATTTAATGAACTTTCAAATTAGTCTTATTAATTTTGTTATTCTCTATAACTCTAAACTAAAAAAATATACAATAATTTAAGCCGCAGAGTAAAAAAAATTGAGGAGTCGTCATCTGAGAGAGTGAGAGTGAGAAAGTGGCTCGTGTAAGGCTTTACAGTGCGTCTTCACTCTTACGTCTCTGTGACCTGTGTAGTGTGTACCTCTCACTTTAAAAAGTTCCTCCGTTCCTTCATCTATCGCATTATTTTGTGTTACTACTTTTCTAACTGTAGCCAATTAATTGTCTCGTAGACATGTACAAACTCCTCTGTGATTATTCTCACAAAAACATTTTATTCAGATGGTTGCTAACTTTATCCCACATTTAAATGACAAACGGGATTAATAATTGAATAGCACTAACTAATAACATCTTAGCGCATGTTATCCCTGGACATAATTAGCCTTAAGAACTTCAAAACCTTTCAAACACAACCCTAAAACGGTAAACTCAATGCCTTAGCTTAGCCCTTATGTATGGGGTATCTTATGTACATAAACAACAGATATTAAAGTAGCGACATTAAACGCAGCACAGCGTCGAATTACAAAAGAACCGGTCATAATATTTCATGTTTGTATAAGGGGTAATTTAAAATCAATGCGTCTAAGGGTCGTTTCTACCCCTGGTGCGGGCAGCGTTAATAAGTGCACAAGATGTAGTTGATCAACGCCCTAACTTGTGTTGTGATATAACAACAGTCGTGCATTGTGAGTAACTGGTTTGTTTCTTGTATTATTTGTTAGCCAGTTGGCAGTGTTGTACCAACACGGACTCATTGGCGTTTGTATGAATTATGTTTGTGATCAATGTTGCCGGGTCGTGTGGACGCCAGGTATTGTAGGGAGGCCGAGGTTGGAAATGCGAGTTTATTTTAGCTGACGTCTAAAATGGAACTTGTATTTTCTCAGACTTAGAGATCTAATTTGAATTGTGTCGGTTATTAGTGTAAAGACGCTGATGCCCATTGGTCTGTCCTTTTTCCCTTTAATGGACCACAGGAAACTTATATAATATGTATATAACTTATTAGCAGCACGAAATATATTATTGTAGCTATTTATGATTACCTCTTAGTAATACATATCCGCGTTCTACATAATTAATTTTTCACGATTCATCACTAAGTACGTCTGTTTAGTTATTACTAATCGCGTTATAAAAATATATCCTAATAAATCCTACTAATAAAAAATGCGAAAGTTTGTTTGTTTGTTTTTTACTCCTTCACGCCAAAACTGCTAAACCGATGGTCATAAAATTTGGTAGAGGTTCACTTGGATTAACACGTAGGATAGTTTTTATCCCGAAAAAATGTTCCTGTGTGATACCGTGGGATGATTTTCTATTTTTCATCTCGATATTTCCACGGGATCGAAATTTACGGGGGTGAAAACGGCGGGGCGCGGTGTAGTAATACTTAATTAATAGTGTTAAATTAATAGTGTAATAATTAATTAACTTAAGTAAAGCATACCCTGCATGGGTAGGATTAACCTATTGATTTCATATTTTTGTATGTTTACACCTAAGTTGTAATCGTAGTTGAAAATTGAAAGTAAGTTGAAAGAAAGCTCGTAGAGATCAAGCTCGAATATAGCATGTTACAGCTTTGATTAAAATACTGAAGACGAAGACTGTTTTTGACGTGACAACGTCTTAAATTCGGTTGAGCACGTCAAAAACATGACTCATGCGGCGTTATTTCGTTATACGGCGTTACCACTCAATGCGGCGTTACCTCGCTCTGAGGGGTTCCATGTAAATGTGGTATCAATCGTTTACAGCAACGATAATTGCAGCTATAAAGGTAATAATTCTTTCGATATTAATTATATGTTCAGTGATATAATATTCGTGCTTTCATCATTAAAATAAATAGCATCGGTCCGCTAGTGCAGCGATTGTAGGTTATGCTATAATTTACAAAATTAAAACAATAAGTTAACGGAACTATTTCACGATGAGTAGAAAATCGATGGCTTTACTATTTAATCGAAATAATTATCGAGTTATAGTTTATTTATATTAGTTAACTATTAAATTGTAAAAAAAAATTACATAATTGTATTTATGCGTATAAATAAATATAACTTGATCAATTTCATTGTGATTTCCAATTACCTCCTTCTCTATAATATACATACAAATCTGTTAAACAAATGAAATTAAAATTTTCTTTTGAAAAATGCTATCATTCCATCAGTATTTTCTTAAGACGTTGTCACGTTCAACTATGGTCAGTAAACCAACTTTACAGACAACCGATTTTTTTTAGTGTTCAGTAGGTTCCAGATTTTTCGGCGCCAGTTTCTTTCCATACAAGAACTAAGGTCCTAAAGTCCTTCCGTTAGCGTGAAGCCAAAAAACATCGACAAAGAGGCTTTCTAGACGCGTCGTATAACTACTGAAACTCAACTCATACAGCAATTTAATTATGGTGGTATTGTTTTATTTTTATTTTAGTTATGGTATAGGAGGGCAAACGAGCAATCGGAGCCATTTTCATGACTACCGACGCCCATACATACCCGGATTTCTCCTCCCACCTCCATGGGACTATCGGCTACCGCACGAAACGCGACAGCACAGCTGTCACTTTACGCCGGTCTCGTGTAAGCGAGAGGTATCTCCCCGGTCGTGCCGGCCCAATTCGGCTGCATGCAAGCATGCAGTATGGCACTATCTCTTCCTAAAAGTTCCTTCTGTAAACATGAGGTAACTGACCCATTTTGGCCATTTTCGACTACATTGTAAAGGTAGTAAAAGTGTAGTAAAGGTATAGTAAAGGAACGAGCTTGTACAAAGAGAGTAACCTCATATTAACCTTGAATATGTCCAATATAGTTCATTATCGACCGACGCTCCCTGAACTTTCCTCTTCAAGATGGGGGTTTTGAGGGGAGTGATTTGTCCTTTCATCAAAGTGGTTTAGTTTTCTCAGACCTCTACGTCTTTAAACCTTTAGCAATGGACCGAAGAGTCTGTCGAATATCAACAATGATATAATGATCAATTTTTTTTTTTAGTAATCTATGCGTCCAAAAATAATATCTTCGTGGCTGAATTTCGTCTTTGGCGGCCATTTCTATGAACCATAACCACATTTACCATTGCGCAGCACATGTTATTATAATATAGTCAACAATGAGTGCACAACTGCACAGACACAAATACTCTCTCTGATTTCTAGTTTCCCTATTCCGATGGAACAGTTTCAATATTTAATGGTCAGCTACTTTGCCAAATAGATGAAATGCTATTATATGATAACATGCATAGTATGCACTAGATCCTACTTAAGGTATTTCCCCAGGTTTAGTCGTTTGTACCTCAAAGGAAAAGAAGTTGGGCCCTAAAATTGCCAAATTTACATTTTCCGCAAAAAAAAAAAGATTGTAAGTTCGTCACCAGACGAATCACTTTCCTCTATGTCAGATTTAGCGCGAGGTTTAGGTACTAGAGCCAGAAGTCTACGAGCTCTATTCTTCTGCTATGGCTATGGCTTTTTCCTGATTTTGCAACCTTTACAGCCTGCTTCTACTAGCCTTCGTCGTCAGTCCGAACACTTATGGCGTCTTATCTATCTCTTCCTTTAAAGCCGCAACAAGCTCCGAAGAAGTTTTTTCTGTTTTTCACAGACTCACGGATATGTTTCCTGTCCGCACGGCTAGTTGTCACGCGTTTTCTGAGTGAGTGCCGGTCCTTGCAAAACCTTTAATAACAGATTGCACTGCGCACCGCCAACATTTTATCAACTTTTTCTGTCTTTCCCTGCTCATGCAAAAGTTTGATTTCTAGATGATTTTCAAGACTAACTTTGCTAGTTATTGGTATTTTGCTTGCACCAACCAGCTTAAATGTGTCATTCCGTAATGTAATGTTTTTCTCATTTTATCCGAGCCATAAATTACCTGTCCCTGCGTCATGTCCTTATGACTTAGCAAGGCTACTACTGCTTAAAATCTCTAAGTCTATAAATAAATGCTGTCCATGTATTGTTACTATATATAAAAGAGAAATTCTACAAAAATTACATGTTTTTTTATTTTCTACCATAGACCTTTGAAATAGCTGACGGCATAGCTGAGCCATGGTTTGCATAAAATAAATATAAATAAATAAAATAAGCCTTTTTATTGCTGTTTTACAAGTTTTTAAACATTCTAATAATAATATATTGTTTGCATAATACATCTATTTATATAATAATATTTATAAAACTTAACCTAACTTATGCAAATCATTTTCCGACGGTAGGATATTTGTGTCTACAGCTTGTCTTGCGACAAAGGCCTCTTCTAGAGTCTTCAATTCCTGCCTAGTTCTTGCAATCCTAGTCCACTTTGAACCAGCAATTTTTTTAAGGTCATCTTCCCACCTTTTTGATTGTCGTCCTTTGTTTTTTTGCTGTAGATCCTAGAGATAGAATACCAATCAGTTATTATTTTTGTCCATTTTTCATTTGTCTCTCTCATAATATGGCCTGACCATCGCCACTTAAGTGTCTTGCATACCTTGCTTGCGTTCTTGAATTTTCTTTTCTTCTAACACCAAAATTACACTTCTTTCTATACTGTTATGGAACACCCTTTATTTTTGCATAAGTTGCTCGGTCATCGCCCATGTTTGACAACCGTAAGTTAACTATGGCAAAATGAAAATATCATATACTTTCCTTTTCTCCTTAATTGGTATGTCTCTATTTTTCAACACTCCGCTAAATAACCAAAACCTCTTCCAGGTATTGTCTACTCTTCTTTCGATATCTTTATGCATAGTAGCTATCAGTTGGACTAAATATATGTATTCTTCTACGTATTCTATTTTTTCAGTTTTTACTTTTACCGTGTACGTTTGTGAAGCATTAGTCATAATTTTTGTCTTTTCCGTGTTCATTGAGAACCCCGCTTTCGCGCATGCCTCTGCCAATTGTTGCAACATTTATTCTAGTTATTTTGGGCATTCCGGAAATATAATCAAGTCATCAGCGAAACGTAGATGACTTAGTTTCTCTCCATTATTATTATATTGATTGATGATTAAATGCCATTTCCAAGGCCGCTGAGAAGAGTTCCACACGCTCCACAGTCCAAAGCTGACACGTAGGTTACATGCTTATCCACATAATTTACTAATTCTTTCAATGTCACCACTGGCCGTATAGCTCCAACGTAGACAAAAAAGAATGATCAGTCATAGGGACTGCCGATAGAATGACCAGTATTTAATAATAACATTTGATAATAGTTGTTGTACTTTATTTAAAATGCTATTGAAAGTTGAGTTTCTATTAATTTATAATAAATATTTGTGGACTTTACACACCACTGGTAGTACTCACTCTATGAGTAAGTGTAGCTGACCTTTCCTGTGCTACGCAGCTTGCTGCTGATGCGGAAAACAAATCTATTAGCACTGTCCTAAAGCCGCTAAAGAAGTTTACACTTCAAAGATGATTGTGAGATATATTTCTACAGAAATGATACTGATAATAATCAGAATGCCAACAAATTTTGAATTTCCCCTCCCAGACCCGACAGCTCATACAACACGTAGAAGCGGAAAATATTTTTGAAGTGAACATAAAAAATGTTACCGATGTAAATATAGACGGTAACATACTCGGAACAGAATCCCTACCTCGTAACTGAGCAAGCGTCGGCGCTCACTTACATGTGTCGGGGGGGAGGGGGAGGGGGCGACACCCCCTTAAGGGGGCGCGTCTACACATGTACCCGTCTTCTTATACCGCGGTACAGTCGCGGCAATTACACTGCTGCGAATTCAGTTACAGTCTAGTTTGTGTCAGTTTTCTTTCACAGGAGGGTACCTACATGGTTCAGCCTGAGGGGTAATATGGGCATAGCTGTCACACTACTGTTTGGCCATTTACACAAATCCGAAACGCGAAGCCGACTTGCATTTGAGAAAGAAGTAGCGCCATTACTGCGTTGCTTTAAATAGGGCCAGCAACCGAGCTAGAACCTCTCGCTTTATTAAGCAAGAGCTATCGAATAATTATTAATTGGCCATCAAATGACTGCTATTATGTCATGTATCGTGCGGTTGGCAATTCTCTGGGCGGAAGGCAACGCAGTGTGCTTAACCTCTGCAAGTGCGGATATCTATTGATGGTGCTAGTCACTGAACTCAACTGCTGTTGGCCCCCTTACGCTGCATAGAAAATGCCTTCAAATACAATATAAGCACTCATTTAGGTAGACCATACCTGTGTCAAAAGGCAAAAAATAGATAGACCCGTTTATAAAAACATTTTTCTAAGAAAAGCGAAAAGCGCGCGAAAATTGTCCGGAGTGTCCCTGGAGGGGGCCAAGTTGACGCCCGCACGAATTTGTATGCACATTATGCATGAGACGCGACTTTATATCGGAGTTCACTGTTAACAGAGAGACGTAACACCCACGTGAAGTGATGTGCTAGTGAGTGTCACGCATTGCAGTTGAAGTCTGGGTACAGGCATGGGCGCCGCTAGGATTGTTTTCAGAGCATCTGCCATTTATACATGTTAGTAACCAATATAAAATAAAGAACTAAACGTGTTTATGATGTGGATCAATGGATAACAGAGTTGCGAGTTTTAAGTAATTTTTGGTTCAGGCGGATAAAAAATGTGTAACTTTTTTTGCATTTTCCTTCCGACACGGAGATGCCAATTGCACACCTTACACATGGTACAGGGGAGGTAACTCTTGCTCACGTGACACCACTTTAAAAGTAATGACTAATGGCTGTAGTGGCGGCCTCTCTGTGGGAGCCTATGTCCAGCAGCATGTACGTATCTGGTAGTCTATTATGGGGATAGGTTCAAGGATAGCAACATACACTGTCAGGTGTCAATGGGTACCAGTCACCAAATGGCTTCGATTTCTTGTTTGTCTATAAAAAAGCTGAAGCCTTGTAGAGTCTGACTCGCACTAGTAGAGTTTTTTTTGTAAGTAAACCAAATATAAGACCTCAAACGAGCAGCTGTCTCCCTCTATCTCTCAATAATACACTGTAGCCTGGATTGTACGAGGAAGTTTAACCTCTTCCCTGACCGATTTCACTGCAAGGATTCGATTTAAAAAGGAAGTAAATCAATACAGTCAACTTCACCCGACATCCCAATTCATTCCATCCGCAATTTGCCGGCAGCTGTCCCCGAAAAAAGCGTTCAAAATCCACCGCTTCATCGAGCGATCAAAACGAATGCGGGCATCGGCAATGCATAATAACCGATCGTTCTGTCTTCAATCACAGCGTTACTAACGTGTTTTGAATGATGAAAGGGTTTCTCTATCCGCGCCCAGTCAGCCGTCCCGTCTTAAATATGACAAATCGTGGACAAATCGCACGAGAATTAGATAGGCAATTATGAAGGGATAATTTTACGATAATGCATTTTCAAAAAGGAGACTGTAAATGCGATAAGAGTTGTGCAAAAAATTGGTACGTAGCAAAACGAGTTAGGCCGTTTTTACCAGCCTCGCCGTCCTACCTACCGCACCTAACGCGACAGCATAGCCATTATCCATTACGTCTTGACAGTGGACACTAAATATACTATGTACATATTATGCAGATCGATACTACTGTTCTAGACTGCAGCTATGATCGACTAAGTCTAGGTGACTGAGTAGTAGAGACCGCGTACCGGCAAACGTAATGTAGGACGCCCTTTGACTAGATGGAGTGATGACATAATAATAATAATATCGTCCTAGTCGATTTCGGCTACGGCGGCCGTCTCTATATAGACGAGCCATCTGCTCAGGACATATTATAGTGTACAAGTGTGCGCGCAGACACAAGTGCACTCTCTATTCCCTCACTCTCATATTCCGATGGGACGGCAATCCTACACGACCGGTGAGAGATCAGGCGCAGGACCGACGGCTTAACGTGCTCTCCGAGGCACGGGGGTGTATCACCGCCAACTTCCTGACTCCGGACTGTTATTAGAAATTTGAAAAATCACAATAACAATTTTTGGTCCGACCCGGGATTCGAACCCAGGACCTCACGTCTGTGGTTGAACACGCTTACCACTAGACCACGAGGCAGTCAAATACATGACATACTCAAAGCTGTGGGCAGTAAGTGGAAAAGGTTAGCCCGAGATCGAGGCAACTGGCGTGTTATAGAAGAGGCCTATATCCAACAGTGGACTGCAACAGACTGATGATGATATTGAAGATGATGAGTATATCGGATCATCATCGTATCTGATAAGAGTATCTCTCATTATCATTCCCGCCATTGTAAAATCTGTATTAGCGCCTTAACGATGTAATGACTAAAAAAAATAAGTTTTTCACAAGTTAGAAGGTGCGATACTCCGATCACTCCGCCCGTGATTCTAGTAACGCCTTGAGGCAACGGTTTTTGTTTTTAATTTAATTAATTTGATTTCGATACTAAACAAAACTGGGCCGTGTGTAGGTACAGCGCCATCTATTTAACGATGAAAAAAATTAATTCTTATCTATTTCGCATTTGTTACATAGATGGCGTTTCGGTAATCAATTTTAAATTATTATTTAGTAATACTCCAACTTTTCAGTAACTTATGTTATCATTAAAACAATATGAATGGATAGGGGATAGCAAATAAATTGCGTAAGTTAATAACTTTAAGCTATATTCTTAAATGAACCTGCTAGATTGGTAGATACGGCAGATAGAATTAATTAGCAAGTAACTACTTAGTTAACAAATTACCTACACTTCATTTGGATATTGTAGTATTATTTATTCACATGCACATGACAAAATAGACTTTACGAAATGATCGTTCTATGATCAATTTAAAATAACCCTTAACGACATCAAAATTTTTACAAATGGTTAAGTCTAAGTTCTCCTATCGTTGCCCATCAAACAAAATTTTACCACCTCTCCTGATGTGCGTGTACGAGCTTAACCATTGAATTAGAAGTTGGCGAACGTCCAGCTAATCGCTAACGAGAACAGGTTAATATATTACGTCATCTACACAACCCCCTCCAGTGACACTAACAAGTGGGAGGGAGGTTTACAAGCCATACGACAAACAAACCCACGCCGAATTGACATCGCGTTCTAACGGGTCGTCCATTAATTACGTGAGGTTTATTAGACTGGGGTCGAGACTACTCTCACCAAATCTCACGCATTGGTAGACTCACGCACTCTAGAGTCTTGACAAATATCACGTATTTTTTCCTGAATAAAATAAAAAGCTGCAGCGTATCTAGAATCATAATATGGGCTACAGTTGTGCTTGTGGGAGTTACATTAGCACGTAAACTGAGACCCTCCCAGTTCATATGTCTATCGGGCTATTAGTTTAAAGAACTTCTGTGCGCCACCACCGCTTAGAATAGCTTTATCACAATGAGATTTAAAGTGTAGATTAGTGATTTATAGTGTAGTTTCATTTTGAACCAATAGTTTATTTGTTAAGCATTAACATTTATTGACCAATATGTAAGTCAATCTTGTCACAGCTTTCGCTCTTTGGGATCATGCTAGTTTGCTAGGTTGAGATGTTTATCATTCTAGTCGAGACAATCAGCAGAGTTTTCTGGTCTCCTGGTCTCTTCCCAGTCAGATTTTAAGGGTTCCCTAGAACTAAATAATCTTACATTTTAATGACTGGCCTGAAATATTTGCTTAACATGGTTTTAAAGTACGCACTCGCGTTAGGAACATAGTACTTGTGGTTAACACTTTTACGAATTTTCTATCAAAATTTCCACCACTATGTTTACCCGGGCCGGCACTCGAGAATCTAATTTATTAAATGAAAATCGATTCTTAACGGACAAACTCAAAGACAATTGAGTTTATGTACGTTGGATGCGAATCATTTTCTTTTTCCCTTTACATTTTTAACGATATAACTGTAAAACGTTCACATTTACCACATTTATTGGTAAATTACCGAGTGTGGCAACCCAGTATCGTATGATTAAACATGAGGCGACTTTATCAAAATTTGGCACGCGTTTGCCTCGTCCGGGGCGGCGGTGTTTGCCCGCCTGCTCAGATAGAGCCGTCAATATTGAGCCAGCCTGACTGATTGCTCCACAAACATGCGGGAGGAAGATACTTGCACGTGCCGACTGCGGGACAGAGGCGTTACAGTGGGGTGACATGCAGTAGTGTAGGTACAGGGTGACGTGCAGTGGGTACAGAGTAGCAAAACACAGTGAGTGGTGTAGCTATAGGATAGCAAGAAGCTATGGCGTAACTACTAACTACAGACTGATTAGATAGCAATTTGAGGATGGTAAGACGTAGTGGCGTAATTATAAGGTGGCAAGACGTAGTGGCGTGATTATAGGGTGGCAAGACGTAGTGGCGTGATTATAGGGTGGCAAGACGTAGTGGCGTGATTATAAGGTGGCAAGACGTAGTGGCGTGATTATAAGGTGGCAAGTCGGCAAAATAGCTCGAGCCTTGCTTAATACGGCCCTAATAAGAGAACAGTCGTTTACATGATATAGGTGGAACGTATTCACAGGTTCACTTCCCTATATTTGGAGACACAGTGTGATGAATTTGATACAAACCCCGAAACACCTTCAGGTAACGCCACCGGTAAGCTGGTTAACACCGGACCCGCCGACGGCGCCCCTGCTCTAAGGCGTTTTGCATTAGCGAAACTTTGCATTCATGCTTGGATTAGGCCCAAGAGTAGGTAAATAAGAATTAGGCGAAGGAGTTGACACATCCACCACATCCATTGTCATGGGTCCTTAATATTATAGTCACAATGTGGCTACTAGACATGACTGCCTCGTGACTGGTGTTACTCTACTGGACCGGCCGAATTGTCCCTTGATTTGAATACAATAGAAATATCTTTATTTAGTAATCTTGCACTACCGAAATATGCAAATAAATATTATAAAAATAAAATAGAAAAAGTCATCTGAAAAACAACATCTTGTAAGCATACTTAAGGCTCGTTAGCTGCGCAGTAATTAAATGTGAGAACACTGAATTGTTTGTAGTCGTGTCGGACGGCCGTCCCATTGTTGTAACAGGGGAATGAAGGAATAAAGAGTGCGCATAATTATGTCCTGCGCCCATAGGTCGTCTCTATTGGGATTGCTGCTATACCCAGAATTCGGCAATAAGTAATCTATTAGGTACCTACTATTAGTAAATACAAAGGTTGGATAATGAAAGTGAAAATGAAAAAGTTTTCATTCAAAATAGAATTACAGAAATTACTTTTTGAACGTCAACAATTACATCTACCACTGGTTCAACTCTAGCCCTGTCCTGAGAAGAACCGGCGAAACAAACTCAGCGGGCCTCATGATTGTCATGAGATATAAAAAATACAAATACATTTGCATATCATAAAATGATATACAATTAATGAATTTACAATAATTATGGTACAGAAACAGCCTGGGAGGAGGGTATTGGTAGGTAATGTTATCATAATGTATCTCCCTAGTATTATGGTGCTAACAGGCGACGGAGTAGGTCAATGGTTTGGTTTATGGTACCAAGATGCACATTCGCATATGAAACCTATAGGTAGGTTTTTTATAGGTTTGACAGGCAAATTAATAGTCCGACCTTATTTCCTGACTACTGACGCCCATTACATCCGCATAAAGGTTATACAGATGTGCAGTTCTCCTTCCTCCCCACCATTGGGCCATCGGATACACATTACACGAAACGCGGCAACACAGCTATCACTTTAGACCAGTATCTTATAAGCAAGAGGTGGTCCGGTCGTGCCAGCCCAATTCGGCTGCTATTCACGGTGGCACTACCTCTTGCTATACTTATATTTAACCAAAAAAAGAGCCAAAGACGCTCAACAGTGCCAGCTGAGGCAAACGATGTCGATTTTACCTATCCTCTACAGAATGTAATGATCGTCAGATAGATCAAGACTTTAATAAAAGCAAGTACCGATTGTCGGTCCGTAAAATACACAAATGAACCTTTTTATTTTAAAGTTTATTGAATTACCTCGGCGTTCAATAAACCCCACGAACAGGAGCGATCCATCAATTATTGTTACGGTTTACTCATTGACTTACCGATTTAACGATTTTCATTTATATTTAATTTGACTGTAGCGACTGTACAATGTTCAATGTATGTCTTCCACGTCTTATGACGTCATGAGCGTCTGATCATAGATTTAGAATGCACGTCAGAACAATTCTAAATATATGGACGGGATAAAGTTGTTTTCTGCAGGTTCAATAAATATGATACCACTATTAGTGTGTAGTTTGGATTGAAAAATGTAAATCCTAGGTTACTATATCGGGGTTACTATATATATATATATATAATATATCCTAGGGTATCTAAACAAGAAATTCCACCACTAGATGGGAATATTTTAAATACGTACTTACCTACTTTAAAAAAATGAATAAGGACGTGTGCACAAGGGAGGCGATCGAGGCGTTCAACGATGTAAAGTGAGCTGTGAGCTTACAGGAAGCTGTTACTTTGTTGCACCCATATGGCGTTTTATTCTAGTTAGCTGAAATAGAGCTTACTCCGTAAACATTGTAATCAAAGTATAATTACTAATATATCAACAATAAGTGTACAAACATTTAGTGGAAGTGTTATCCAAAAGAAATATTAACATTAAAGTGTAAAAGCAAAATGGTTATAGTGACTGTGAACCTCAGTAAAAGAATTATTTTATTTTAAAAGGAACTGTGATTTGGTTGAAGTTTTTATAATATTTCGCATACAACCATTAATAATAGCAAAACTATACAAAAGAATGTAAGAAGTGGTTTGAATTTAAAACTATGCAGGTGTCTGAGTAAAAACAAATTGCAGGCGGTACGCCAATGAAATTTCAAATCAAAACTACTGGTTTACGAACTATACTAGTACCACCCTAATAGCACTCATTTTCCAAACATTGGTATACTAAAATCGGAATCGAGTTCGAGCCCGCGCACACATCGACTTAGCTGTCTGAATTGCTAGTTCTGTAACATCAACGTGCTGCAAATGTATGAGCAAAACAGTGTTCCTATTGCCTCGTAATTATTAAAAACCGAGAATACTTACAATGTCCTTGTTGTGAGCAAATGCTCAATATAGATTGCGCTAACATAAGAAGTAGGAAGGCTACGACGTCGTCGGGGTCGTTTTAATAGCCGGAGCGACCCCCTTTCGTGATGAAGTCCGGTCCTTTACCTGTGACCGGCCAGTCGCTGGAGTGCCGTGTTGCTGATAGATCCGGGGTACTCCAACATAGCGGCCGAAGGCTCTCGCAGTGGTTTATAGTCGGTAGGGGCCCCGTGTCGAGTCCGACACACCCTTCCGGCTCACCCAGAGCCGGTTGGACGGTGCCTAAAAGCATTTTCCCTGCGTCAAAAAAAAAAAAAAAAAAAAAACATAAGAAGTAGGAAGTTTAAATCTATGTACAAACGTAGCTGGAAAATATGTCTTATTTGTCAAGTAAAACCGCGAGGACGCGGCGGCAACACGAATACACCCGTGCGACAGGCGCCTGCTTCCATCAGCCCCACAAGTATACTAAGTAAAGAAGAGCAAGCGTGTAACATCACTGTGCGAACAAACCAACAAACGTCACCGAAGAACGACTCCGCTACTTACTTAGACAAGAATTTGCAGATATGGTTCAAATAAACTTACACGATCTAGTCTCAAAAGAATTATAAGATATTAACAATCAAATCTCGACCTTCCGGGAATCATTAAATTTCTGTAACTACATTGAAGATCTTAAAAAAAGATTTCGAAGAAAAGACGTGTATCAATAAGTCATTGCAAAATGAAAAAAATAACCATCCGCATGAGATCTAACTCAAAGATTGGGTGCGCTTGAACAGAACATGCGGGAGAACAATGTAGAGAACAATGGTGTACCGTAACTAATACCGGAACCCTACTCACCACAATTTCCCAGCTAGCCGAAGACCATCCAACATCCACTTGCAAATGACGATGTTTTGAATGTCACACGGTTCGCAAAAATTAAACCGAGATCGCGAGCGTATTTATTTTATTATTCATAAAATGCGCAGCACGCATCACAGAGATGCCCTCTTAGAGGCCGTGGTTATTTTCAATTTTAAAGACCCGTAGAATAGGCTAAGCTCTTGACAGTCTCTTGTAGTAGAACATAGCGAAATATCACTTTTCGCTGATGATTTAAAAATATATAAGTAGAAAAAAATATCTTCACATTCAGACTCCGTGCTCCTCCCAAGTGATCTAAACAACTTGCGTAAATGGTACACCGCCAATAGAATGCTGTTAAATTCCGAAAAGTGTTACCATATCAAATTCATTCGGAAGCAACGCCCGTCACAATATGAACTATATAGAGTCCAAGACGTAAAAATTGTCTCGAATTTCGCTAACCTCTTCTCGGACCTCGGGTTTATTTTAGACTCAAAACTTTGATACAGCCTGCATGTTGACACTATCGTCAGAAAGTCCTCCCAAACCTTAGGATTTATCAAACGAAATACATACCTAGTAAAGAATTCCATTAAACTACCAAAATACTACTAATGAACACCCTTGTTCGCAGAGTCTAGAGTATGCTAGCTCCATCTGGAAATTGGAATCCTTCTTCCCTGGTGTATTCTCAGCACATAGAAAATACCCAGAGAGCACACGACACCTCGCCTACGGATGCGCACATGCTCGATTCGATCAATTTTATTATTATAATCATAGAATGTAATGTCGGGCCTATTGAAGTGTACAATCTTGTCAGTAATTATTGTTGTTCTATCGCAGAAAAGTTTATATTCTGTTGAATCTAATACTATTTCTGGTTTGCATCTATAATATGTAGTTTCTTCTCTTTTTTGAGTTTTTAAATTGCAAGAAATTGGCTAATAATAGCTGCTACTTGGTCATGACGGTGTTTGTAGTCTGTCTGTGCAATCGATCTATAGCTCCTGTAATGAGCTGGATTGTATCAGGAGCATTTTAACAGTGTCTACACTTATCAGATATAAGTGTATGGTCCCGTATGTGTTTTCTGTAGTTCCGTGTATCTATGACCTGATCCTGGATGGCCAACAAGAATTTCTGCAAATAACTCTCCGATCTTGAGCCACGCATTCGACGACGACATAGAAAAGTTGCGCAGATACTAGATCATCCTCATCATCCGTAGAGCAACGACATGATTGAACGTTGGCATAGAGCACTGAAAGTTGCTCTTCTGGCACGTTTTATATGCGACACATCTTGGGTACCACAGTTGATGAACCCAATGTTTGGTTAGGGTTAAGAGCAGCTTGAGGCGATACTGGGGTCAGATATATACGTTACAACATTAGAATAGAACATTAGATACGTTTAAGTAGGTAGGTAGTCCGTAATAACCTCTATATAATATTCGTATCGATATGTAAATGGATGTCCTGGCGCACATCAATTTGTCCGTCTGTCAGCTGTGTAATAGAATGATGGATGGTCGGGAGATGAAAACTACGATCGTCTGGTTTCGACGACAGTTTTATTAAATCACCACTGGAATGTACCGACTAGAAAATATTACAAAGTAACGAAAGAAAGAAGAATACTATATCTATCTATTAATAATTTAAAACTGATAGTTTGATCGGTTTGTTACATATTATTACGTTTGTTAGGTATTATATACGGCAAATACTGTTGATTCGTTTTCCATGAAATAAAATTGGCTCAGACATAAATCTATATCTGAGACAATACCTACGGAATAACTTAAATATTATACTTTTTCACGTTAACAACACGTTAACGAATCGGTATAATGAATGATAATCAAAAATTACCATACACAATTCTTAGTAGGTATATATGTTTCCTTTTGAACTAAAAAAACAAATATGGTTCAAGGACATGACAACTTCCAGCTTCCAAATTTTATTATAGAAAAAACCCATGACGACCATTTAAAAGGTATTTGACAATATATTAGTACCGTGATAGAGCGTCTTAGTACGTAAACAAACAAAGTGACCACAAGTTATGTGATTTGTGAGAAGGAGATGGGACGGAGATGGTACCGATCAGCCATCAGTCAGGCTGTCGCGGGGGGGCGCTACACGGATCCGCACTCACTAGCTATACACGTGTCCGACCGACTTGACTTAGTGGGGTAACCACGCTACATACCTACGCTTAGACCACAGTGTAAATATAATTATACTGTGCTTAGACGCTAAGAATAAGGACAATTTAGGGGTTTAGCTAGGTACTATGTATTTAAGTTTAGTTACTTCTCATGGTAGATGTTAATGTTTAAGTTTAAATTAACACAAGCTTCATCATATTGATATAAAATAATGAATAAAAAAATTTATCGCGTCCTATATAGTTTACTAATCATTCACTGGCAGATACTTATGCCGACGAATGGATAAGTACTTATAAAATGTCATCAAACTACAAAAATCTATTGACACGAGCTGGGATGGAGTCAAAAGTAGCTCGAAATTATTCCCATATTATAACATACTACCTAATTTGATTCGACTTCGATCTTAGCTAGACATATTTAGTTTCTAGATTTGTTCCGCAATATTCTGTATGTAAGGATATATCCTAAATCCCCTTGAATAATGGTGACCCTACTTAAGGGAGACGGTGGTCATCGGGTATATAACGTATGTTGGCGAGTAAATTAATGTTGATAAAATGGTTTGCCCTATTGGATGTAGAGGTACATGTAGGAAGGAAAAGTAGATAATTATATAGGTACACTACTAGAGGCGAATCTTAGTAGACGCCATTAGTAAAAGGTGATATGCTACATTGCAAGCGGATTGGGCCGGCATGATCGATGACATGATACTGGCGTATAATGACAGACATATTTTCGTGACGGTTCGTTCGGTTCGTGAGCATACGGTGATCCATTTGAGAAATGAAGGGAGGACGAGCAACATCCGCATACCTGACAATTATTGAAGCAAAACTTCATACCCACGCTCGACTTGGGGAGTAACGGCGCATTCACATATACGTCCGTTTTACTGGATCCGTTTTACCGGATCTGTGGTAGCGTATGTAGTTGTATGAGCGAGTTCACACATAATCCGTTTTACTGGATCCGTTTTACTGGATCCGGTATACTGGATCCGGTATACTGGATCCAGTATACCGGATCCAGTATTTTTTATTATACGTTTATGTGAACGGACGTATTTTTTTTTATGATATAGGGGGCAAACGAGCAGTCGGAGCCATTTTCGTGACTACCGACGCCCATAGACATCCGCTAGTATAGATCCGTTCACATAAACGTATAATAAAAAATACTGGATCCGGTATACTGGATCCAGTATACCGGATCCAGTAAAACGGATCCAGTAAAACGGATCCAGTAAAACGGATCCAGTAAAACGGATCCAGTAAAACGGATCCAGTAAAACGGATCCAGTAAAACGGACGTATATGTGAACGCGCCCTAAGCTGGCGAGAGCGTTACAAAAATCACACATCGGACGAGGCCAATGGAAGTTGTCATTCAAATTCAATTTAAGTGAAACATTTTTGTCTTTGATTATATACACGTAGGCATAATTATGTATAATCAAAGCATTTTTGTATTAAAAAAAATACCTATCATACTTATTATGACACATTGTTATGTCATTGTAACTCTGGAAATCGTTGACTAATTATGCAACTTACTTTAAGGTAGAAATGAAAATTAATAATTGTTTTAATTCAGTTGTGCGGTTTAAAGCACACTCTTTTTTAGTTAGAGTCATCCGATGGTTAGGTAGTACTGGTTTTCCACTTTATACCTACTTATGTAGCTACAATAAAGATGATTCAGAAGTGAAAGGTGAGCGTTACACTTACACATGTTGCTTATATCTTTTTCCATAATGCGGACCTGAAACTCGACTAAACTCAAAATGGGATCACCTGGACTGTATTCAATGTACTTACCAGAATTTTATGCTTTTATTAAATGTATAGATAGGCCAAATGAAATTAAAAAAAAAAGAAAAGAAAATAAGAATGACAATGTCAAATAGTCAGTATATCATCTTTTATATGCTCTTTGGTATATCATGATCAATATTGTTACCCGACAGTAATTAATTACTGTCGGGTAACAATATTGATCATGATATTCTTAATTCTGGTAAGTACATTGAATATATTTACGAAAAACTAATTGGGGGCGATGTTAAAATAGTATTAGAACACTTTTCAATCATTTAATTATTTTTTGTTTGTCCCTTTGTCTGTTGTTGTTCTAATCTCCTAAACTACTGGACGGATTCGAATGAAACTTTTTGTGGTTTATAGGCAGATACTAAGCCTGGTCAACATCAAAAACACTTTTTACTGCGGTAAAATCTCTCATACCTAAGGGAAATCGGAATTTCGGCACACTGCAAGCAAACAATAACAAATCAATTTGATTATAATATTGCTACGCTACGCAAACGAAGTCACAGGCACCAGCTAGTTAAATGTAAAACTATAACAAACAAATTCTTTCAAAAGGTATTGGACAAGCGACGCGGCCCGTCTTGGCGTGTATTTCGTGTGCGAAACAAACACTACTCTATCATATCTAGTCCAGAGCCTGTCTTATATATATCTTCATTACTAATCAGTGATCAGCGGTAAAGGCGTCAAAGCTAAAATAACTCAAATTCGCATTTGTAATATTACTAGCATTATCCTTTAGTAGATATTCCTTAAGAATGGGTAAACACTGAGATATTTTTTAAGCTTTCACGATTTGAATTCATATTTGTATACTGTAAACGGGACTTAATCGCGTTTTTATAAAATCGAAGTATTTACCTCGACTCTCGGCGGCCGAAACGTCGAGAGTCGAGGTAAATACTTCGATTTTATAAAAACGCGATTAAGTCCCGTTTACAGTATACACTGAGATATTTTTTTTAAAGTCCGCGGGCAGAAATCCCTCGTTTGCGCTGGCCTTTAAGTAAACCCAAATATTAGGTAGCTACGTTGCCAGTAAAAAGAACCTTACTGAATTGCAGCCGAATGGGGTCGCTTCCGCTTACACGGCGGCTGTGCTGTCGCCGGTGGCCCGTGAAGTGAGAAGGAGAAAGGAAGGCAACGCATCTGTATAATTTGTAAGCGGATGTCTATGGGCGTCGATAGTCGTTAATATGCTCCCACTGCGCGTTGCCCCATTATACTATTAAAATAAAACAACAGCCTGCTCATACACCTTTTGATAAAGGCTCCGACTGCTAGTTTGTACATTAAGGGCCTGCGCAGACGAGGGACAAATATGAATGCAAAGTACCGCGATTTTTGAATCCCTCATAATTTGCGTTGCTCGATACAGTAGTAAGGGTCAATTCACACCAAAAGCGCGGCGAAGCGCAGTTTATGTGTCATATGAATTTCAACTTTATAATAATTACTATAATACTTATTATCGCATGAGAAACTCGAACGAGTCGCACGGATTCGAGCGACTGCGCGAGGATTCGTTGGAATCCGCGCGGAAGTCGCGAGAATTCGATAATAAGTACTACAGTAATGAAAATAAAGTTTAAATTTATATGACACTGAAAATGCGCTCCGCTTCGCTGCGCTTCGCCGCGCTTTTGGTGTGAATTGACCCTAAGCGATCTCTTTTAGCGGACAAAAATCGCTCGTCTGCGCAGGCCTTTACGGTATTAAAAAGAACACAGGACGGACGAAAATTTAATGGGTGTGATAATAAAACCAACGATTGCCAAATTTTTATTCAACACTTTTTTATCCCAAAATAATAATCAACTAATCTACATAATATTATGTCCCAGAGGAATGAAAATTCGATGCATTTGATACATTCGTAAATAGCTAACTGTCTCATAGAGCTAACATCTCGATCTGCCCTTTAATATCACATTGAGAATGTTTATCATTTCCACTATATATGTATTAAATACGTTAAGATACTTACGTCATGCCAGAAAAAATATAGTCTATCTATACTATCTTTTATAGCATGACGTAAGTATCATCAGCATTTTATGTTGTGTTGCATATTTGTTCCCTTCTTCATAGATTTAGCCATAAAACCGTAGAAACAATCAAAATGGTGCGACCACGCAGATTGTTGCGAATTTTGTGTGGAAGCCAGTGGCGTAACTATACTGTGGTAAGGACCGGTCAGTGAGGACCCCCCTAGTTGAAGCATTCAGTACATAAAAGGGACCCCAACCGACGAATTTGCCACGCGCCTTAAACGATGTAGTTACGCCACAGATTTCCACCAGAACTTCAACCAAATTACTTCAAAAGAATATAAGTAAATGACAAACTATGTCAATAGTGAAAATATAACATCAAGATGCTAAACTCTATCGACATTAACATTTTAAAAACTTTTTAACACTAGGAAATTTCTTAACAACTAATATAATACGTAGTATAAGCTTTTGTACTTGTAAAGATGTGGATAGAGGCAAGGAGAACCATCTTGTATATTGTACAGCTTGTACCAATAAAATATATTTCTAGAAGAGGACTAGTGTAGGAAAGGATTATGACATGCTTTAGCACTAATACAATTGCTTTACATTTTTGTTGACTAGACTAAATTTAAACAAACCTACTAAAACTTTTTTGTTCGATAAAACCTAAATTAATTCTTTAACTCTACTCTGTTGAAACACCACTACGTCCTTAATAACACATCTTTCAAAGACATTTTAAAACAAAAACAAATTATTCTCCTCACTTCTACCCTCCATAAAGTGAAGGTATAAAAGGACTCATATTTTATAAAAATTTAATAACGCCTAAACATTTTAAAACAAATATCAAAAGTATAACATGAAAAATAAAATTTAAAATAACACTGTTGAATAATAACGTATTGCATTATGCATGTTAAAAAAAAAGGTAAAAAAACGGTTTTGTTTTTATATAAATACATAATAATCAACAAATATTTTTATATTTGGCATAAATTGCATTGCATTTTGTAGCACAGATAATATCAGTAAGCACCGAGTTGAGTGTGAATCTTCACATTATATTCAATAAATAACTTGTGCGTTACGATAATCAACAAAATCCATCTGCATACAGCATTTCAATTTCGAGTCATCGCTTGTTCTCAAGTCCTTACTTAGTTATTACTATAAGGGTCATACAATATACAAAAATTGTAGACGTACAAAAAATGTTACTGTTTGTGCAGCCGCACCTTAGAGTTTATTTATTCAGTTAATCTATTTTAACTGATATATAATAAAACATTCTTCATTTTTATCACCTTCATTCGTCTCTTCTATAGTCTGTTTTTTTAATTTGAGAGATTAAATTGACAGGTATAAATGTCAAATTTATAAATTATTATACCAGCGTTTTTGTGTAGTACTGACCTATTATGAAGATTTCAATAAATATGCGCATATAAAATATGCGTGTGACGGTTTATTTAATTTATAAACCTGAACACATTCACGTTTCTGTGTTAATATTTAAAAAAAAACGATAATTGTTTTTCTGATAGTGGCACTACGCTATTTATAAATCACAAAAAACTAGCAACATCTCTCCTGTCAATTTAGTCTCTCAAATTAAAAAACGGACTTTATGTAATAAAATGGATCTGTTGAAATGTATATTTTATGTTTTTTTTTTTAACGCAATAGTAATGAATATAGAGTTATGAATACATATAATATTACATTTTCGGGACCCTAGCGTATTTTAACAGCAGTTTAATTAATATTTAGGTACATGCTTTTGTTTTGTTGCACAAAGTAGGAGGTTTCGTCAAACATCAATGTATGTACGCGAGTT
>LUGF01011948.1:0-15544 GCA_001625245.1 Calycopis cecrops
TCATACTTGTATATTCTGACGTGGATCAGAAAAAAATAGGGTCAGCCAGTACTGGTTACATTAAAAGTAAATATCATGGAATGACCATGGTTATTTGCATGGTTATCGTAGTAGGGTCAGCAAGGTAAATTAACGATTGTGAAAAATTTAAATAATTCTGACTCAAAACTCTTCATGGGCTCATGCACAACAACTTTGCTAAATATAATCACATAATCAAATGCATATTTTATGTATACAAAAGATTGAAGAAGAAGAACACCTAGGTAAGTACTTTAGTTATATTTGTTAAAATATTGATCTCACCAAAACATTCAGTAAAAAAAAACAGTTTGTCTTCTTGTCTACCTGTTTCAGTATTAAAGGAATCAACTCTTTAAACAAAACCAAGCCAAGAGTAAGTTACTTTACAGCGACTTCTTTATTTATATTGTTAAATGTTAAACATACTTTATGCATATCTCCTTGTTGACAAGTCCAAGTAAACAAGTTTAGACTAACCTTAGACTTGACTTAGATTTGCTTAGAGAATTGGATTACCTTTTATGGAGAAACAAGTAGCTAATGGCTGCATACTTTGTCCGCTTGTCGATCTTTGGGGAAGCCCTAAGGCCAACGGCAGACTAACTGGTGCATTGCTTACTTTGCTTAAAATAATCAACGAAGTCGTCACCAAATTGCTGGATCAGCATATACCATAAAAATACAATTACATAATTGACTGGATCAATTGCTCTCAGTGCTCTTCCGATACTTGTGAATAACCTATTATTGTCAACCTTTTGGATCTTGTTTTTTCCTCCTACTCACAATATCTTGTGTGTGTGTTTTGTTGTGTTTATTAACCGTGTTTATTAAATATTTTTTTTATTTACGATAGTTATTGCATTGATTAATTATAAATTATAAATATAAATCACTACCTTCGTCTTGTGGCTGCACCCGCATTATTCATATAAAATTCAACCCTTATTCCTCCCGTTACTTATGTATTCAAATTTAGGTCACTACCTCGTACATCTCTGCGACTTAACTCGTGATTCACATTTTATTATAGAGCAGGAATTGGACATGAGATTCACTTGATTATAATGATCACTAACGTACTGATCCACGTCACAACAAATTTTGGTTGTTCGGACTTTAATGGGCTCCAGTCACGCAATACGCAATAAAAGAAGCGGGATCGGTCCTAATAATTGTAGGTACATATAATAATTGCACGTACAACATGAGACGTTTATTTATTGGTAATAATCCTCTAGCCCGCATGCTATAAATTCCCAAATGTAAATTTTCTGCCGGTAACAATTTAACACGACGGTAAATTCAAGCAATTAACTTGTAGACAAAAGAAACTTATAAATAGAGTACAAAAAATTTGCAAACTCGTTTAAGATTTCACAAGGTATTTAAAACGTGAATTTGATCTGCCAAATAACAAATTGTTTTATAGGGTGGCCATTCAGCGAAACTCTCTCGGCTCAGAGAAAGCTGGCCTCTGGTAGAAAACAGACCGCACATGTGGAACACAACATTCTGCGACTAACTTGTCTCTATTGGGACCCCCATCAGCTAAATTTGACCCTGGTATCGAAGTGCAAAGCTACGCCACTGCTAATCAAATACCATAGCACGTTGATCTACGGCAAACTATTTTACTAATCCCCCGTATTATTGATAAAGTAGATAGTACAAACTTAAGAAACTCATTGACTAATATGCAATAGTAGATCAGCAAGGTTCTTGAACAAAAGAAAACTGCCTTTGGGATATCAGCATTATCGTCGAACTATTAACTGGTAATTTGAAACTCAAATCTGAGTACTGAGATGCTAAATTCGTTATTTCTACAACCGGTTCTGAGGGTATAATAATAAATACACGGTTACAACCTGTTTTGTTTAATGCTAGAGACGACTCGAGGTGACCAAGTTTCAACTTGTAATCATTTGGTGGGTCTATAGCTTGATATTGTTTATTGTTATTAAGAAGTAGCGCCACGCTGCATGCATGCATGTAGATGGATTAGGCCGGAACGACCGGGGAGGTACCACTCGCTTACACGAGACCGGCGTGAAGTGACGGCTGTGCTGTCGCGTTTCGTACAGTGTGTAAGTAGCCGATGGCCCACGGCGGGAGTCGGAGGAAGGAGGCAACGCATCTGTATAATCTCTATGCGGATGTCTATGGGCGTTGGTAGTCATGAAAATGACTCCGATTGCTCGTTTGCCCACTGACACTATGAAAAGCCAGTCCTTGCAGTCGAAGCATTACGGTGAATACTAGCGTTGCCAGGTGTCCCGATTGCCCAGGACGTCCCGATTTTCGGGGGTCTGGTGACATGTCCCGATTCACAATTGATCGAGACGCCGATTGTCCCGATTTTTCACTAACCCTCTAGTTCCAAATTTTAATAGAGAGTATTTTCTAATGAAATCGAAAATATTTGTAAGTAACTCCATAAAATTATTTTCGCCTTTTTCTTCTAGCCAAAATCAAACCAAAGTCCCGATAAATTCATCCATCTATCCCGAAATTTTATGCACTGGACCTGGCAACACTAGCGACTACCCATGACTAATTGTTATGTAGACGTGCTGTCCTCCTCTCCTGCTTCTCTCCAATAGACCGCCAGAAACAAATAGCACGAAATGCCGCAGCTGTCAGTTTATAGCCACATAATGTTAAAGAGCTGATTTCCTGCTCGTACCGCCCCTATACGACTGCAAAGAAGAATGGCACTACCGCTTGTTAGATGTACAAACGTAGTGCCTTGAAAAAGACATAACTTCACATTATTACCTATGTAAAAATCAGTTATTATACATTTATGAGAGTTATAACTGATGTTAACATAAATTATTATTATTATCATTATAGTAAATACATAAACATTTATGATAATAATAAATAATGGTAATGATAATGGTAATTATTATATCAGTAAGTTCCATGTTATCACTTTTAGCCAAATTTGGGCTACTTACATCCAAAAAAAATATAAGACATTCTATTTCGTCTGAAGTCTACAAATACTACAAAAGGGTACCAAAGGTTCCCAAGTGACTAACCTAGAGACGTAAAACCATTGTTCCTTTGGGTGTGACTAATACAAAGGTGTAAAACCGTTCACACCGGGAAACCCCTGAACTAATTATTATCAATGCGTCAAGAACACAAGACATACATGCGCAGAAACACGTATATAAGATCTTATGACGTTTGATATTTTTATGTTTTTTGCAGGTCATTTGCGTTGGATGACGACGGCTTTGACAGCGGGTTTCCCAGGTTGTAACATGTATTGGGGTCAAGCTCTCACAAAGAAAGGACGTGAATTAATAACTGTTCTGTTGTTGAGTTGCTATGTCAACTGAAACTCCGGCATTCGAAACTGGTTATCACAACAAGATAATAAATTGATACATGCATATTTTTAATGGTTGTTTTTGTAAAGTATTTAAATGAATCTCAGTGTAACTCTAACACAACGGTTTACGAAATAACCTCTTACTCTCGAACAAAACTATGGGCCTACGGAAACTCACAAAGGGTACGAAAACAAAAAACGTAGCTGTCATGATGCAGCGTTATCATGTGAGTGAGAATAACCTCCTCATCGTCGTCGTCCAATGTTGGTAAAGCTTCTTCTTCTTCTTCTCGTGTCAGTGTTCAGACAATAAAATTTTATGCGCCCAGTGTAAGCAAAGGTAAAATTACTATCTGAATATTGCAATAAGGCACTAGGTCTACCGCACTAGACTGGTAATATATAAAAATTTAATTTTGAGCTAAATCTAATAAGATTCTAGTCATTTTACACTAAGAGCGGTTTGTAATAAAATAACAAAAAAGTTAAATTCTGTATGATGAAAGTGTGACACCAAATTGTATTTATACAACATTACCTAAATTGAGCACTAAATTGAGCCTCGAATAGTTTTTAGGATTGAGACTATAAAAGAACACGGGCTTATAAATTGTTGATAGAATCCTTAGGCGACTTAACATGTTATTAATACAGATACGAAACAAATATTTTTAAAAATTTTTAGTGGTAAGCATAGTGCTTGAGAAGGCTTTGAATTACAAATATTTATATTGGATACGCAACTGACTAATAATAATTTTAATCACATTTCTTTTTTTGGTTTGACATCTTTTCTTTAAAAGATTCGTCCTTACGGACAGGCTAGGATCATGGGACCATACCGCCTCTTCTTCAATCGGTTGGTTTGACATCACAACTTTTTGTGTAAGTACCAGTGCAGGGTTGCAGAGCATTTTTAGATATTAATAATAATATTAATAAATAATAATAATAATAATAAATAATTATTTATACACAAATTAATTTGATGTATTTGTGTTTAAAATGTTTATGAGATAAAAACAATAATTTTTAGTTTTTCGTTTATTGGAAAGAACAGATAACGCAAATTACAATATGAGTATTAATAATTGTTAATGGTATTATGTAAGTATATAGAATATTCGAGATTATAATTAAACTAAAATAAAGAAAAAACAAATTACTATTTAATGTTTAATAAATATAATTAATTATTAATAGTAATTTATTTTATAGAAAATACTAATAATAAGTTATAATTAGTTGAAAATATTATGCGCTTGAATTACATTAATGATCAACCCCTTTCTATCTTAGATTTCCGGCAACCCTTGACTAGTGACAAAGACAAGTTTGAACCAAAGATAAAAGAGCACACAAAATATTGGTTTGAACTTGTCCGTTGTAGTTTAGTACTAGGGTATATGTATTCTGTGTTTAGTACCAGAGAGGATGTAATACTCTCTGTTTAGTACTTGTGTGCTATTCGTTGTTTCCTGTGTTATTTCTATTTTCTACTGTTTTCCGTGTTTTTAACTCGACTGACTGCTTCTGCCTATGGACTCTGATATTTCTTCTGACCTGTGTGACTAGTGCTTGTTAAAGGATTCCGATTTTATCTGTTATTCACGATATGAATGCTTATAATTTACTATAGTACACGATGCTTATAATTTACTATAGTATATAAACAACTTATTTGGCAGTTGATAATTTTGAAATACATAGGCATACTTCTATGTATACAGTATGTGCGATTGCGTTCAATTTTGTTACTTTTTCAGTATTCTACGACAGTTACTACTTCCAGTTTTATGAATTATAAAATATGGGGTATATTTTATAATTCCTTCTCGGTGAAAGAATAGTATTAAATATATGTCAGCTATCCGTTATACACGTACCTATAGAGATCAAACTTCAAACAGAAATATCTTAAATACCTTGCCTTATAGAATATCAGTTGCTAAGAAAACTTTAATCAGGAATAAAAACTCTATATTTTAATATTTTTTCTACGAGAAGTCGCTAAAAAAAATACCCCGATAAAATTTGTATGGGAGTTCGCCATTGTTCTTTATTGATTTGGCGAATAGAAAGCTGTGACGTCATTTTGACTAAATTTAAAGAACATCGAATTTCTCATTTTCGCATTAGAATTATTCGCTCTAAGTAATTCTAAGTATTTTACCTTATTTTATCTTAATATTATCCTGCTAGCTTTACAGACGTCGAGCCGAATGCAATCTTACTAAAAACATTTGTAATCTTATTAATATTATAAATGTGAAAGTTTGTTACTCCTTCACGCAAAAACTACTGAACCAATTTTCATGAAATACACACACATAGAGGGTAACTTAGATTAACACGTAGTACACACATAGTTTTTATCCCGAAAATACTTTCATATGGGATGCCATGGGATGATTTTCCACGATATCGAAATTCACGCGGGTAAAATTTTACGGTTATATTATATTATTGAATATTATCAATTAATTTTTAAGTATAGTGAATAAATTAAGTATGCCACTGTACTCTTTCTGTTCGTACCTATTGTCTGTATTTATATATACAAACGGTATCCAAGTATACATTTCACTAGGAGGACCAGCAGCCCAGCAGGTTGACATACATAATTTGTAGATGTCTGTTGCAGATATCTGTTTGTCGAAAGTTTGTCAAATACTTTGTTTTACTTAGTTTGATCGGTTCATCTCAGGTCATGGTCTTAACCACTCAACATGAATTCAACCAATAATAGAGTCATCACCATCATCGTCATCATCGTCATCATCATCATCATCAGCATCATCATCGTCTTCATCATCATCATCATTCAGAGAGCGCCACACGTCACGGTTACAAGATGCAGACAGTGAGGAAAGGTCTGAATTTCAATACTCTAGGGATTTGTTTAATTCTATTTTGAATAAATATTTTTATTTTTTTAATGTTGTTTTATTTGAATTTGACAAATAAATAAAGATATTTTAGTCACTAAATCAGGCCATCGCTGAATTGCATCTGAATCGATCCATGCTGAAAGGTACCTATCGCTTGTGATATTACAATGGATGTCACGTTACACACGTCTTGTGAGAGACCTTATGGCCCATTGGAAGCATTTAGTGAAGAAGGACCATCTTTAACATCTGGTTTCAGAGACTCGATCAACTCGGCTGTAATTCAACACGGTATCACCGGTTTACCATTACATAGACCAGCGATTGCTAATTTATATTTAAGTAATAAAATTAGTACTGTAAAATCTGATCAGTTAGTATTGCCAGGACTCCCGATAAATCCCGGACAGCGTCAAGTTTTTTAATAAAAAATTAAATGTCTGTTCGTCAAGTCAAGCTTTCCATAATTAGCCAGGGCCTCGTACTTCACAAGCAAGTCCTTAATAATTTAGGTTGTCCGGCCTCTAACTAAATATCCTGAACTGGCTTTTCTGTCCGGTTCCTACGTTTGACGACCTGATATCCTGACTGACCTGATTACCTCAGTACATGTCCCATGATGTCGCATAATATTTTCTTCATCTCTTTGACAATATTGTACGTTTTGCTATTTTATTGGTACAGGGTATTGCTTACATAGACTTAATAAAAAGTCTTTTTATTAAGTCTATGATTGATTATTGTTGCGAGAATCTTCATCAATTAACAAAACGATCTATAAATTAGTAATAGGTACTAGTAAATTCATCGAATACTTGCGTACTTGCTAGATGTTCAAAGTGAAGATAAAACATACTGCAAGAGGTAGTGCTATGCTAATAGCAGTCGTATTGGGTCAGTAGAACGGGAGACGTAGCTTTCGCTCTCGTGATGTCTCCGCAATGTGACTACGCCGTCACGGTTAGTGCGGTTTGTGAGTTTCCTGTGGCCCATTAGAGGCAGGAGGCAGGGAGGGCAACACGTCTGCAAAAAAAATATGCAGATCTACGGGCGTCGATGAGCATCAAAATTCTCCTCCTGCTCGTTCGCCCCTTTTTATTATAATGAAACGCCGACTAAATGCGAGTCGGACTCGCGCTCCGAGGGTTCCGCACTAACCAGACGAGTTAATCAACTTAAAACATAATGTTAAGCACACAGCTTGTATAATGGAAGCTAATAGCTCCGGTTTAGTTTATAGTAGAAACGAAATTCTCGAAACATGATAGTATTAGTGGACTTATTAACTAATGTTACGTTCCACCTAGGGTTACCATACGTCCAGATCAGTTCGGACATTTCCGGACATATGTCCAGAATTTGTCCAGATCAAATATCTTTAATCATTATTAATTTCCCACTACCCAATCTAAAAACAAAATAATATAAATCTTCTCTCTTATTATCTTATTCAGCGCGTTCATTCCTAGTTACTTTGTCACTGTTACTAAGTGGGTGAGTACCATTGTTATAAAACATTTACTTAAAATAGTTTATTTCTAATTGGTTCTAAAAAAATCCGAACTTTTTTGGAACAGTCCGCCTTTTTGTCGGGACTTTCCAAATTTCTAATGGTAACCCTAGTTCCACCTGTGATCACTGTTCTGATACCGTTCTTCGATCGGTGACATTTGGGCATTTGGCATAGAACGTGTGTTCTCCAAAACGCAACTGGATTTTTTTAATACCATTAAAATATTATCTGTAAAAGCTACGCAAATGACACTTTGTAATGCTTATATTACCTATATCTCTAAATTTGGGGACAGAGTGGCCCTATCGTATGAATTTGTGCCGAACGACATCGCTTCTTTCCTCTGCCAGGCTCTTCACTTCTTAGTAAGACATGACAATTAATTTTATTTTGTACTTGCTGCATCCCGCGGTTTCACCCTCGTAAATTTCTATCTCGTGGAAAATAGAAAATCATCCCATGGCATACCACAGGAACATTTTTGCAGTATTAAAACTGTTAATCCAAGTTACTCTCTATGTGTGTGCCTAATTTCATGAAAATCGGTTCAGCAGTTTTTGCGTGAAGCAGTAACAAACAAACAAACATAGTAACTCGCGCATTTATAATATTAATAGGATAGTAGGATGGCCTGTAAAACTACGTCTCGGTCTTCCTCTGCCTCGCTTGACTTCTATATTTTCTTCTAAGACGGTCTTAAAGACAATGTCATGCCTTATTAGACGACTGTCTGCTTTCAATTGTACTCAGTAAATTCCACTTCTTCTTCATCTCTTCCAGTACTTCTTCATTGTTGACTTTTTCTTCTAGCTTATCACTTCTTTTAGGACACCACATTTCAAAAGCTTCCAGCTCCTCTCTATACCTTTGCGTAAGCTTCCATGCACCTGCATAATCATTATGCGGATGTCTATGGGTGTCTGTAGTTCTGTACCTACTCATTTCCAGGCTTTTACTACCACTATAAAAAATATCTACTGTCTACTATATTTTATAAACTGGTAATTAATACAAATGTAATTTAAAAAAGCATTTTAATTTGTCATAATCATTATCATGTAGATATTAAACAGATAAGTAAGAACCAAATATGAAGCAAATTAATACGTTATAGCTAAATTAAGAAAGACGGATTCCTTCCGACCCGGGGCACTCCCCCTTGCTGATCTTGTGTAGGGCTGAAAATAAAAAAATGTATTTTAATTGGAGCATTATACTGACAACCACAAAACGTAGATTTTTTATAAAATACAATAAAAACTATTAAATAAATCTCGATAAAATCCGTTAAAATAATATTATTGTAATAATTAATATTTGTCGGTCTAGTTTTCCGATCATAAAATAGCAAAATAATACATATTGAGGAAAATGTATGAAATTAAGGGAACAAATTATAATCCTACTTCCTATCCTAAAATAATATAAATGTGAACGTAAATTTGTTTATTACGCTTTGTTCTGAACCACATGTAATGTGTAATACCGGTGTGGGCCGCTTGAGGCCGCGTCGGTCGCTGCCGCGCGGTTGCTATGGTGATTTTGGTGTTAGCGGCCATGTTATATTGTTGTTGAATCTCTTGAGAGATCGTTGTAATTTTTTTATTGTTACATCGGATTGATCGCTCGCGTCTTTGAATTGCAGACGCCTAATATCGCATTCAGATTTGAGTTGTGATCACTACTATAATTTACGTGTTGTTTTCCCTGTTTATATTATCGGGAGCGTAAATGAATTGTCTAACTAACTGAACTTTGAGTGATTTGTGTTTGATTATAATTTATAAGTTGAATAAAAGACTATTTGACGAAGTTTGCTGCAGATGCATCTGTCGGCCGATTGCTGCTTCACGGAAGGCTAAGTATATCTCATTACACGCTTGAAATTTATGGCCATAGGTTTTATAGGTTAATGTGATATATATTAAGCCCGACCCCGGAGACACCAGGTAATTGCACCTATTTAAATCTAATTTAGCTCTGCGTAATCGCAGACAAAGTTCATTCTGCCTTTGCCCTGAGTTCTGACTTCCACTGCGCAATAAACCCAGGGGCAGAACTGAACACGCTTACACGCCAAGATTATTCAACCGATCATCACCAAACTTTGTAAACATATTCTTAGAGGTATTAAAAGGTACTTGAATACTTTGTACTAAAAAAATACGAACACGAGCGAAGCCGCGGGAAAACGTAATGTGAGTAATGTTACAAATAAAACCATCTGGTTTCGACACCCATTTATATTTAACGAGTGTTATCTCTGGCCACACGTTGCATGAGTCACAAACCAGTCCATGCGGCAGATAACAATGTGATCTGGATCTAACGCCTATTGCCGGTGTCTGACGTCACGTCACGCTCCAACGCCCAACGGCGGCTGACCGTCATGCTCATGAATTTCCCTGCAGTAATAATGTATGTGGTGTCTATCTGAATATATTTTTAATTCCTACTTTGTGTTTTATTATGGCCAAAATCGTTATAAATATTAAAAAAAATTACTTCGATGGATACTGTACCTAACAAATTCTTAATGAATCGAAATAGAATTACATAATAAATGCACCATTAGATAATAGTAGAAATAGTGAGGCATTATATTCCAACTAGTGCCATCGGATGAACTTTTTTGGACCTGAACTTATACTGTCAAAGAAGCCCAACATAGCTTCATCGAAATGCTATGAGAGCCTTTCGAGACCCCCACTTTCTTCCGCACATGATAGATATTCGGTATGAATCTGAGTGAGATTTTAATAGCTAATTGAACTATTATTATCATCATGGTAAGAGGTACGTAGAAGTCCCTCTTTCCTCGAATCTATTTATTTATTATAAACGGACTCCTGCGGTACACACAATAATATATTAAAAAACATAACAGTATTACTTGAATTCGCGTCTGATGTGTGCGCCATTATAGGTGACACAACACGCACCAGTTAGTTTTTAATAAAACATTTACAAACAATAATAATTTCTATCATCTATCATCAAGGGCAGCTCGCGCGAGGTAGCTAAAAATCATGACCGATATATCGATAGAACTAGTCAAACATTTTGTTTTTACTACCAAAATATAGTATGAAAAAATACGAATTTGGCTACTTACTGTCCTTGTGCTCGCAGTTGTAGTTGTTCATGACGCACTCGCTGCCGAAGGACTTGGGCTTCTCTCCCTGTTTCCCGGCGCAGACCGGCTCGAACTTGGCGCCGGTGCAGTCGTGGAGGCAGGCCTTCTTGCGAGCCGCCTCCGCCTTCAGCTGCTTGAGGTCTGGCTTATCCGGGCGGCAAGACACCGCGACGATCATCAAAGCTGGAAATCGAAATCGAAAATTTAAATTAAGTCTAAGTATTTTTTTTTTTATGGTATAGGAGGGCAAACGAGCAGTTGTAGCCATTTTCATGACTACCGACGCCCATAGACATCTGCATAGACTACAGATGCGCTGCCCCCCTTTCTCCTCCCACCTCCGTGGACCACCGGCTACTTACACACCGCACGAAACGCGACAGCACAGCTGTCACTTCACGCCGGTCTCGTGTAAGCGAGAGGTACCTCCCCGGTCGTGCCGGCCCAATTCGGCTGCATGCAAGCATGCAGCGTGGCACTACCTCTTACTGTAGTATTAGTTTAAAGTATTGTTGAAAGAATCTCGGTAGATTAGTCTGTCTAGGAGCCAGCAGTGGACCGATAAAGACTGGTGATGATCGTGGTCCGTGAAGTGTACTTAGTAACTTTCTTTTGGTCCATTGATGGAGAAGAGATACTTGATGTGGACGCTGTAGACGTCGCTAGTCATCAAAAGGGTGATGAATGTATAATGTATTGTCTATCTTATTAATATTATAAATGCGAAAGTTTGTATGTTTATATATTTGTATTTTTGTATTGTTGTGTATAGTATTTTTCATAAGATACTCAGAAGAATAAAATATAGTTTTAATGGTCATAAATCAATTATTATTTATTTTAATGCTATTTTAAACTAAATGTCGAACTTAGAAAAAAATACTTCCAGTAACATAAACATTTCTTCCAAAACTTGAAATTTTCAGTCTTAGTTTTTTTAATCAAATCAATCATTCAAAAATCAAATCAATCAAATCAAAATCCGGGCTACAAATAAAACCCCGCCCGGACGCTCCCCGGAGGCCCTCTAAACTAGGACAAATCCGGGGAAACCCGGACGGATGGCAACCCTAGCTACGTTATATACGAAAATTGCAGCAACTCATAAGTCTCATATGGAGCATGCTTAAATCAAAATATTATTTTGTTCAACTCCTGTAGTTTACTAAGAATTGTATCCTTCTCGAGGCATATTAGCACCACTTTACTAAGTATGAGTCATAGTCATGGTCTCAGACCATTAACTAATTATTTCCTTTAAATTCTAGCCACATAAGAAGCTTGAGCAAAAAACAGGAAAATGACGAAGGTTAGTCTCACGTATAACAATTTAAACATTCTTGTATCCAAGAGTTTATGAGATAATAGAATACTTGATGTGATGTGTGAAACAAGAATTGCAAAAAAAATATATTTTAATTATCTGTATTATTTTTTAAATACCAAAACACAAACAAAACAGAATAATCAAGAATGTAAAGGAACATTGATCCAGTTTTGAAAATAATGCAATTATTTAAAAATTTATACATTTTAATTTTTATTTATCTTAATTTTGATTCTGATCTTACTTAATTTTGCAGAGTATCAAGATTTGTCTATGTGTATATGGGCGCGAATCTATTTATCACAATAAATTATATTTATTTAATAATATTTTATACAAATTTAAAAGCTAAAATGATTTATTTACTTTATTATTTGATTTAGTAACAAATGTATTGTTTTAAAATTGTTATTGTATTTCATTATCTTGATTTAATCAGCAAATCATTGCATTATTGTATTTGACAGATCACATTAATTTAAATATCTAAACGACAGGTATAAAAGATAAGTAGAGTTAATGAACGGAACAGACTCCACTACCTGCCATGCTATAATAATGTTGTTATTATTTCAGCCGCAAGTAACGCACCGTGCGACTTTTAGAAGCCGTTAGCCGCCAGTCTTCCTCTAATGTACTTTTTGTATATATGTGTACTTTTCAGAGCCAACCCATCCCGACAACTTTCCACTCCCGAATTACTCCCTCCCCTACGTCCAAGTCCCCGTGGTGGGGTTCCTGTCCGTAGGGTCCGTAGGCGGGTAATAAAATTTTTAATATATACACATCAGGGTCAAGACTGCTCTTCTGCCCCTGTCGGATAGAATTGCCTCTCCACCTCTAGCGCTTCAACCCCCGGAATGCTCCGGACCACAACGACAGTCCCATATTCATGGGGCTCGACCCGGCTGCCGCCATCAGAGGGCATACTCAAGCCCTGATATGGCTCCTCCACGAACCCCTTGCGGGGTTGCGAGATGACCACGTAGTAGTAGTGAACGGAACAGTTCCTTACGATCATTCTAAGTGTTAAAATTGTTATAACGAAGATAATTAATAATAATTAAAGCTATAAAGTGTGTTTGACTGTGAAATATGGAACCTGATCCCTTTAAACCTAATACAACGCCGAAATGTACCTATATAGTATATTGTAGTCTATATAATGTTAAAGAGAGTGTCTATATATTTCTCCATATACATGTGTGATGTATCCGTGGCATGTCGGTACCATGGTATATTATAGCATTTTTCTATAATGAACAGGTAAGGAAGCCGGTAGTTATAAGTCAATAAATTCTCATTTTCACAATGAGTTGTTGTCACACAATGTGTCTCCATTGCTTCTAAGAGATTTGCCATTCCTGTTGCTACTAATTAGGAGCTGGTTTAAACCGAGCTGTCAATTGCCCGTGACCTCGGCGGGCCTCACTAACGATATTTTAACCTCCGTGAAGGCGTTTGCTCTATGCTGGTAATCAGATAAACGCAGGAAGCCATTTCGGTCTATTCCCAAGCTCATAAAGCTAGTTTGCGAGATGTGGTTAATGTGCATACGTCATGTGTTGTTCACTCGAGGTTTCAAGCTAGTGGAGTACTAGGGTCGACAATAGAACAGGTTTTATGAGTTGACTTGTTCAATCATAAAGCACTTTGTCACTTCAGTGTGATTCAGACTTTATTGAAATCATTAATACCTTCTGTGTAGTTTCACAAGCGTCACGTCTATGTTAAGGAAACCATTTGTTGTTTCGTGATTGAAGTGAATTTTTATGTCATTCCAAATTGTAATCTATATTACCTGTATGCCGAATTTGATCTCAATCCATGGATTTATTCCTACTTTCGGATTTATATTAATTGTAGAATTAAAATGCATAAAAGTTATATTGTAGCTAATTGGAATTTGTATGAGCATGAGCAGAGTTCCATGCCATATGAAGCAAATAAGTTAGTAATACACCCGATGCGATGAGCTATCTAAACTAAGACTGAAATAAGTATAATTTTATTAATTACAATTTTAGTTAAGCTTATAAATATTATAAAGTTATATTAAGTAACCAAAACTAAAATTAATAACCGACTAAAATCAAAACCAGTTTAACCGAAATCGTTAAACATGGCAAGTGAGAAATGGTAAAATTATTGCAACATTTGACACGAACAGAGTTCTTAAAATAATTACAGAAGTAAATGAAATCAAAAAAAAAAATTAGACATGAAATGGAAGAAAAAAATAATATAAATAAAAGGATACCGAATATAGATTCGGTATAATATTCACTATATTGTTTGCAAGTAAGTGTAAGCTTGTGTGTATACAAATGACTATTACATCAGATTGATCGAGTTCTATCAAGAGTATTTATGACCCGTGTATTGATAGGGAGTAGAGAATGTGAAGGAAACAAGAAAACTATCTAAGAATCGTGATCACAGTACGTTTTCTTTACCCAATGTGAGTAATGAGGTAGCCGATTGGGCTTGAAGATGTATTCTTATTACAGAGAAGGAAGAACCATTATTACACGTGTCATGTGTGTTGATTTTCGGTAAATATTTGTATTTCGGTGATTCTGTAACACATGATTTTTCTAGTACCTACAGACACCAAGTCTTATTCATGTGCATTTGTGGAGAGATAAAATAAAATTTATTTCGTTTTTTTTGTGACTACTACTTACAAACAAAAATTGTTGGGAGCAAGAAAGACAGCAAGGAAGGTCATGCTGTATTGCAGCAAAATTGGGTAGGAAGGAGAACAACGAATCGGGATAATATTGGTTTAATGGGAGTCGATTTTCACAAAATGGCTGCAATTGTTTGTTTTCTTCTATAACAAAATAATAACAAAACATTTACTTATCACATTTCCACCGTTTACAGCAAAACGACGCCCGCTTGTTTATAATAAATTGCGTTATCCAAAAGTTCAAACATCAATATAAACAGCCATTACTCGATAAATCTGTTATCAGCCAGCTGTGAACTGTGGAGTGCTAAACAATGTTACCGTTACGCTTTCACTGCCGTCAGCAACATGATCAGATATGTTTGGCATTTGGATTTAAAATATCCATCATCATTGTTATGGAATCCGGAACGAAGTAATTTGTCAGAGAACTGGAGTAACCGACAGCTACTCGGATTAGAATGCTGACGTGGCAGTGGGCCGGTCGTATCTGACGCAGAACTGTTGATCGTTGGGGGCGTATGGTTCTAGAGTGGAGATCGCGTACCGGCAAACGTAGTGGAGGCTGCCCCGTGACTAGGTGCAGTGACGGCATACACTAAGTTGTGG
>LUGF01011948.1:15554-32203 GCA_001625245.1 Calycopis cecrops
GGGCAGGAAGTGGGAAAGGATAGCCGCCGATCGAGGCCAGTAGCGTGCTATGGGAGACGCCAACGTCCAACAGTGAACTGCAATAGGCTGGTGATGATGATGATGATGATGATTATATCATGCTAAGTCCTCTAGCAACTAGTTATAGGCCTTTTGTAATGTGTATTTATTATTGTCGGCTGATGTAGCGATTTAGTTTACATTTCTTCATAGTTTCCTGTTCACTTTATAAAACAACTAGCTGCGCCCCGCGGTTTCACCCGCGTAAATTTCGATCCCGTCGAAAATAGAAAATCATCCCATGGCATCCCATAGGAACATTTTTTCGGGATAAAAATATCCTATCCCATGTGTGTGTGTCAAATTTCATGGAAATCGGTAGTATCGGAAAGTAGTTTTTGCGTGAAGGAGTAACTAACAAACAAACAAACTTTAAACTTGTAACAAGGTAACAGCCACATAATTCGCTTATGTTGGTCATAGCGGAAGGTATAATATAACCTTTGGCCTTCCTTGATATACACTGAAAGGATATTTCAAATCGGAGGATTTTTCTCAGTTCCTGAGAGCGAGATTAATTTAACAAACTTTCATCTTTAGCAAGCCTAAACATTTTTATTTTCTAATCTCGTCTTAATTTTATATTAATCAATCTAGTAGAATTAAATTAAAAGGAGAAAATTTACTGCTTCATATAACGAAAGACAAAAATTTCCTTTCATTAGGTTTTATAGATGTTTAAGCAACCGTCTATCGACAATATTATTACCCACTATGCAATAACAAAAGTCAATACCTATTACGTACCTAGGCAGTATTTTTATTACCGTTTTTAAAAGCTACCACGAAAGTTCCTAATAATCTCCTGGCCGAACCTGATACAATACGTACAAGATTACAAAGTGGCTATAATAAAAAAACTCACCAAACAGAATCAAAGTAGCGGACTTCATTTTTGTCGAGATATCTGTGCTGAGTGCTGAGTGCTCCCCGATAGGCTATTCTGTTGACTGACCACAGGCGGCCGCCGGCTGACTTTATAACCTGTTATTTGAGCGCCGTGAACTTCGTGCCGATTAACTGGCAGTGATATATACGTACGTACTGGCTGTAGAAAAAATATTGTGTTTTATAGCTCGTCCACACCCATTTTTTTGTTTACGCAAGGGAATAAATTTACGTATAATAATCTCTCCGCTTGGGCCCTCGACCTATGTCGGCCTGGACATTTACTATAATACAGACTAAACCCCTGCGGGATGCTTTCAGTCGCTGTATTTGAAGGATCCCGCATCTACAAGCAACAAGATCCTCCCTTCAGCGACAGGCTGGCCTCGCTGAAAAGGCCAGACTTCTCCTACAGATGAGGGGACCGTGCAATGTCAGGTTCGCATTCTGATTTCTGATCCCCGGCCCCTGTACTCAAAAACCACCAAAGCTCGTTCATACTTTGATTTATTTAAATATATCTAATGATGTAGATGCTTTTTGTCATTTGCCGAAATTTATGGAATTAGTTCAGAATATCGACAATATTATATGTAGTTAGGTACCTAATTAACAATTTTATCTTTATAAGTATTCAAGCTTTTGCTTGACTTACTTTTTTTACTTAGTTGCATTTTATTTGTAACTTCATCAATCATTATTTCATTGTTACATGTATAATTGTATGGGATTTTCGGTAATGGCCTCTGAGTTTTTTTTTATAAATAAAAAAATAAATATGCATAGAATTAAGACGCCGAACAACCCGCTGTGATCAACTGAATTAATATATATTATTAAAAAACTTTGTCTAAGGAACTTGCGAGTTTAAAATATATTTTAGACTCGCAAGTTCCTTAGACAAAGTTTCACTATAACGTTATTTGAAAGTTGCGACTTGTGCCTAAAGTTTGGCGCAAAATTCTTGAATATTGCAATCGTTTCATAACAATACTAACCTGTTTCTGTATTTGTAACTTGCCAGTAACATTCAGTTAATGCGTTGCTTCGATATTTCGTGCATCGTATGCTCATATGAAAAAAAATATTTAACTAAATTATGAGGACCAGCGCCGGATCCAGGGGGAGGGGGGGCTTAGGGGTCTGCAGCCCCGGGACCTCCCAAGGCTTAGGTGTCTCAGGTGTCAAAAAATAATGAAAGGTAATAAAACAAATTAAAAATATTATAAAACACTTCCTATTGAATATTTACATTGTACATAACCTATATTTAATAAGGTTTAAGGTATTTTTAATACGAACTTAGCCGTACCTATAGTCATTACATGCCTGGAGAGATGATACCTATAGCAAGACTTGTGAGTTAACAATTAATCTACTTTGTAGTAGTAGGTTTGTGATTGGGCCCCTAAAATGCTGCCACCTTGTCGTGGTGGTGGAAATTGCGTGCCTCTGTGATCCCCAAGACTATACCGAACAGTCCTACCCATACTGGACAGGCTTTGAGGAAGAAGCTAGACAAAGAGTAGCTCAGCTGGGAGGTCCTCCACCCATCTGTTGGTTCAGAGGGACCTCTGAACCAACAGATGGGGGTGTGAAACAGGACGACCGCCGGAATTTGTCCGATTCGGACAAATCGTGGCGTGCTCCTTTGGAGTATCAAGTTGGGATAAGGATGGGAAACTGACCCCATTGCACGGTTCTGACAAAGTTATAGGGACTGTTTAGAGTCGGCCGGACAGTCCCCAAGAAGGAGAAATTTGGTCTTTTCGCCGCTTCCAGCCTGTCTTTAGAGGGATCCTGTTGCTTCCAGGGCCGGGCCCCGGGCATCCGGGGCCCTTCAATTACAGCGGCGGAAGACACCCTCAGGCAGCGCCGGATCTAGGGGGGGGGGCTAGGGGGGGCTATAGCCCCGGGCCCCGCGAGTCAAGGGGGCCCCATGTGTCAAGAAAACTAATTTTAAGATATTAAAAGTAATAAAAAATATACCTAAGTATATTAAATCAGATTTCAAATTCAACAAGGACAAATTATTGCAATATCTATTTATTATTATTCAATATTAAATGTACGAAAATTTATGAGACAAAAAGGCATTAACCTACATCTCAACCATTAAATGCATAAAAAATAATATATCACAACATTAGCCATTGCTATTCAAAATTTTTAAATTAAATTAATTTTATAGGTACTTTTTGAAGTCTATTTTTTAAATAAATTACTTATTTAATGGTTAATAAGTGATTTGTTAAAAGTGCATTCGGCAGCGGCAAAAAAGAATGCCATTTGGAGACTTCAGGCTAAGGAAATTTGATCTGATGAAAGATACAAGTAACAGGCGATCCTAGAATGTAACGACACTATATACCACGGTAACTATTATCGTTACAACAGGAAGCCTTTTCACCTTGCCAATTTGACCCAAATAGATCTTCCATTTGAGTAAAATTGGAAAATAAAAAAGCTTCCTAGCTCCCTAAAAACCGAACAAAAGCTAATTCTACCAACGTCTGTATTCTCTCACACCTATAACCTGGAAATCTTTAAATCGAGGGTGAATATGTACCTTCTAGGCATACGTGCCCCACCGTCGGCCAAGTCTGCACTTTCCACCAGGTGAGACAGTGACCAAACGCAAGCCTATCCAGTATAAAAAAAAACTAGAATATGCAAAGGACCCAGAAGCATCATACTATTCGTTAATCCCTGGCACCCTTAGGTACCTCTATCTTACAAGCTGCTGCTTTACCTCAACGCTTTACCTTACATAACACAACAGACGTTCTCTAAGTTATTGTGGTAGCTTTGAGATTCTCTTTCTTTTTGGACTTTGTTTTTTGAGGCAGTTGACGCAGGGGAATACATTTAGGTATGATACCTAGGAGCCCGGGTGGCACCTAGGCCAATGTCGTACTCGACATTTGGGAGTGCAATATCGACTAAACCCCTGCGGGTGCAGGCGGCTATAATTGGAGGGTCTGAATCTAAAAAGGTCTCTGAAAAGGCCAGATTTATCCTCCTTGGAGACGGTCCGGCTGCCATAGTCTCTACAACGACGTCCGAACTATACATTGGGGTCAGATTGCCAACCTGCCCCTAGGCCCCTGTAACCAATGTCCAAATCGGACCCGCTACTCATTCCAATCCACGCCACCCTCTGCTGATTCAGAGGGACGGGGGAGTACCCCGAGTTAAGCTGCTCTTAGTCTGGCTTCTCCCACCAAGTCTGCCCGGTATAACTAGTCCTGCCCTGCATACCCTCAGGCATCATAGAGAAAAGCCACGCAAGCCCACCAACCACGACAAGGTGGCAGCATCTTCTGGGGAGTTCCATTCGGACGTGAATTAATGCTGCGGAAACGAAGAGAAGTCCAATACCGCATCATCTGATTGCTATGATTTTTCGTCGGGCAGCTTGGCTCCGAAAGGGGTACCGATCTCTCTCTCTCGATTGAAAGACCCCCATATGAGAGAGATTATAATAACTAATTTAACTATTATTATAACGGTTAAACGGCCCGACAGCTCCATCTCCCCGCGACTCTGAAATCGATAGTAGCTCAAGCGCGGTAACAAAATGGCCTTGGCGTTGACGTGAACTTTTTCTCCTAGAGAAAATCATTGTCGGGATCGTTATTAGAAGTTTTGAATTATCGCCATTCTTTCCATTCAATTTTCAATTCCCAAAATTTGGACTACTTCTTAGCAGGGAAGAGTTCTAAGCTTCTCAAAATACAGTAGTATCAAAAGCCATTGACGAGTTTGTAACCTTCTGTATTTCAAAAAGGGCATCACAAAATTACTACTGCGCAGGCAGGGAAGCATTGCTGACATAGGTGCATATTTTTATCAACATTTTACATTACTTTGATAAACAAAGACAACTTGTTGAATAAGTAGGTATCTATCTACTTGCGGCTGTTTGTTTAAAGCTACAGAAATCTAAAATTATTTCTCGATATCACTTAATTTCAATCATATAATTGCAAATTACCGGAATGTAATGCTGAAATACTTCAGGAATACGTGAAAACTTAAAAAAATACATACAGTATAGTTGTGGGCATTAATAATATGCATTTTTTTTGTTACTCAAAGTACAAGTAATTATACTATTCATTTTATGATATTATCCTATGACGATAATTTTTGTATCCATTAGGGGCCCCTTTTTTACTTCCAGCCCCGGGCCCCGCCAGAGCTTAATCCGGCGCTGCCCTCAGGGGTTTATTCGGTAGGGACAACCTAATTGCCGAGCCCGGCACTGTACCCGGTTGAGCCACCCGGGCTCCTGGGTAGCGTACGTAAAGGAAAAGGTAAAAACGTAAAGGTTCCAAAAAATAAAAGGTTTGTAATTTGTGCCTAGGTATGACAATTTTAAAAACAAATTGATTAAGTCCAGTTTTCAAATGCTTTACAAATTTAGTTCAATATTTGTTATTAATTATATTATGTTTTAAATCACTATATTATTATTTATTATTGTTGTTCTTTTCTTTATTTTCTCATTAATCGATATGACATTGTAATCATTATTAATTTATTATATTAACCTATTAATGTTAAACCAATTATCTTAGACATGTTGTAATGAATGCTGAATATGCCTATAATAGGTGTGCATATCAGGAATATCTAATTGTAAAAAAGTTTATAAATATTAATTGTTTTAATATGTACACTGTTGGCGTATCAAATAATAAATAAATAAATAAATAAACACCGGGAAACCGGGATCCTGCATGCCATGTGCGGGATTATATAGGTTTTAGTAGTAGGTAGTAGTTTAATATATAAGTTTTTTCTTTTGTCAATTTTAAATGAGTCAGTAAACCAAATTTCATCAAAACCATTTTAGTTGTTTAGGCGTGATAGTTTAACAGACAGTAAACAGACAGACATAATTATTTTTGGATTATAATATATTTAGCATTAGTTAGGCTTAGTAAGCACTCGATTTTTTTTTCATTGTATTATTCTTTAATATTATTACAGTCTGAGTGTGAAATATCTTTTTGAAATCCTTGTGTTTAGCTCTTTAATTTGATATCTATATTGCAGTATTCGAATAAAAAAACGAATTCGTTGTCATCATGTTTGTTTTTTTTGACGTCGCCTATCTAATAACACTCGGGCGGATAAGACGAGTCTAACGATATCTCAAAATTCAAATATGTAAGTCCGTTTAGCGGTTCTAGAGATTAAATACATACAAGACACGAGCGAAAACAATATCCTTCCTTGACAGTCGGGTAAAAATAATGTCGCCATGTATATTTATAGATTCTGTTGTTATTCAGACTTTGTTGTTATTCGAATGTTAGTAGTATTTACAATCTACATGGCTGCACAATGTGACCTTTTCTTTATATCGGTTTGTCTCATACTTTCATATGTGTCAACTTTTAAATTACCTATATTTTATCTTAGGCATTATTTTAATAAAGAATAAAAAATAGTTTCGAATATTTCCTTGTTCTTAAAAAATATTATCAAAAACAAGAATCATGTCAAATAATAATAGAACAAAAATATACAAAAACAGAGCCAAAATAAAATAATTCTCTCAAGTCAGAGGTGATACAAGAGAAGAGCCATCTATGACTTACTATAAGTACTACCTAAATATCATCACAAAAGCGACATCTAGTGCTGAGTAGCAAAAATTAAGTTTTCTGAACTTTACATAGATGGCGCTTATTAACATGTACAATGCAAACTATTATCGAACTAGTCTTTAAAATCAAGTGAATATTTTCGTCAATGTAAATCTTTTGGTATCAATAAGTTTTTTCAACTTTCTATCTTAAATTACCGTAAGTGGTTTTACTTTCAGTATTTCCTTCCATCTGGTTAATTTAGTTATTCCGTGTCACGATGGACTCTCAAGACAAAACACGAAACCAGTTTTCATACTACTTCAAGAGGGAAATAGGTCTATCATCATTGGTATCGCACAGAATGATTGATGATGTTAGTATTTATATTATATAGTTTATCTTTACTTGAGATGACTGAGTAGACTAGAGAATCCAATAAATGATATAAAACTACATAAATGAAAACAACTTTTATATAAACATCTTTTTTATTCCAACTTATAACCATACATAATATACACAGTACAAAAAAAACTCATTTTCGTCTAATACAAGTAATAAGGACAAAATAAAATTGTCGCATATCTCGTTTAACTATTCATTTTCGTAACCAACAAAATTGTGAAATCTAATTAGGAGAAACTTATCTACACGCAGTGTTTTTTTTTTAATGTACAATGCTTCGAGCGAATACGTTTACTTCAACACAATAACTTAAAAGTAACCTCTTAGTATGTACTCGATGGAATTCGAATTAAAATGTACACATTACATACATATCACTATAACTACTTAAGCTGTTACGATAATCAGAAGAGTTTTTTGTATTTCGATTAAGGAACATAAAAACATATCCACATCTTAACGATATCACCATATTCAGACTAATTTACATTGCACATGCTCCGGATCGCGGCCGCGGACAGAATCACACTCGGAGTACATTCACACAAACGGGAGCCGAGCTCGCGACGCCCGCGAGACATAGAACGCCCACACGACGTAGAACGTCCGCACGACGTAGAACGCCCAGGGACGCCCACACGACGCACACACACTCCAATTTTACGTTAAATGCGGAACTTAATTAATGTTACGTTCGAAGTTGAGATCAAATGTTGAACGCCCGGGCGCGCTCACTCGGCCGCGGCGAGCGCCTCCTCTAGGCAGCAAAGCGAGTCCTTGACCGCGTGGTACACAATGTTCTTTATCTGCAGCTTGTCTTCCTTGTTGGCATGCTGCCGCGACAATCTGCGGAACTGCTGCGCGAGCTCGAAGCAGCGCGACACGTTTTCGGGCGACACGAAATCTTCCGCCACTTTGATGCAGTCTAGAAGGTTCCGTACTTGATGGGGCGCGCCCGCCGGTACGAACACCGCGTCCCCGGGACACTGTAGCACCGCGTATCCCTCGACTCCGTATTCGCGGTACAGTCGCTCCCGCAGCGCCGCGTCGAGATACCAGGTCTGGTCGTGCACCGGGTCGTGCGCGGCGCGCGGTCTCGCGCCTCTCTCTATCTCCGCTCTGACGAGGAAGTCGCGGATTTTATCAGCGTCCTTAGCCGCGTATATGTGCCATAAGGCAGCTGGTGGCTTGGCCCTAGCTCTGCGACGGGATAGTAGATCCACGCCCGCTTCGTCCGCCGCGCGCGCCGCCTCCCGCGCTCTTTCCGCGGCGTCGGTGGGGGCACTAGCGTGCACCATGACATTCACCGCATCGCTGACGTCCAGATGCAAGTTGGTAGTGCCCCCCGCGCCTCCATACGCGGTATACATTTTAGGTCCTAGGTCCGGTCGGACGAAGCACTCAGGAAGCCGTGCCGCCAAGTTCAACTTCCCATTTCGCGAGGTGTATTCCGACAACGGTAGCACTCTCATTAAATCGTCGAATCTTGTGGGCAGCATCTCTGCAAAATCCTCACCCGGTGGCCAGTCTTTGAGCTTCAACACCATAGGCGCGCCCCGTTCGTCTCTCAGTCGCTTGGATGCCAGTTCAAACCCGTCCCAGAACTTCCTCCCTGGCTGGTTGGGTACGACGAGGCCGGACGCACAGTTGACGAGGTCCACCCGCGTCTCCCCGAAGTCTCGCGAGAAACTCTCGGGCGACCAGAGGTCCCGGTCTAGGAGACTGGACAGGTCCGACACGAGCACCGGCTGACCGAGCTTCCACTGGTCCTGGAAATATACGGAATCGTTATATGTTATATCTCTGTGTTACATATCTATCTGGAGCCACGTCAGTGTCCCCGCCAAGACGAGCGATGCTCAAGGGAACTGCCCACCTTTTCTCGAAGTGTTTCGTCGTTTCCGATGTACCAGATAGTTCATATTCTCAGGATATTATGTCAATAATATGCTTCTGATATCTTTTCACAGGGAAAACCTTATGTGGTCGTCTTAGCAACATTCTAGATGAAATGTTTATAGTGGGATATGTTATATCTCTCTCTATATATGTTGTGCAATTGAAGAATTTTAGAAAATTCAAGTGTAAAAAAAGTTTTTTTTTTACAAATAGAGCGAAGTCGTTACGAGATTGAATTTATCAATATGTCAAGTATAAACGAAATATGTAAAAGTATTAGCTGTCGCGTTCGAAGAGTGGAACAGAAAAGAGGGAAATTTATCTGTATAACCTCTATGAGGATGTCTATGGGCGTCGGTAGTCATAAAATAGGCTCCGATTGCTCGTTTGCCTCCTTATACTATTTAAAAAAGAAGGCTCTGGCTGCTCGTTTGCCCCTGCTCCCTAAAAATATCTGCGTCATGTAAGCGATATTCACCTGGAAGGGCTTGTAGTTGCCGGCGTGAACTGGATCCGTGAGATGCAGCAGTTTCCCGTCGCACAGCCAGGAGTGCGGCACGTCCGGGTAAAGCAGCTTGGACTCCGTCAGCGTCATGATTCGCGTGGGCAGCTCCTCCCTGCCGTGGCCGCTGCGGTCGTAACGCTTCACCGCGGTGGAAGCGAACGGCTTGTCTTCTTCGTCCTTCTTCTCTATTATGCTGGATATGACGTCATCTAGAAGATCCTTCTTCTTTTTCTTCTTTGGAACCGCGTCGGCCGTGTCCGGAGTGGACCTGACGAGGAGTTCTCTCAGAGTAGAGTAGTTCCCTTCCTCGGAGTCAGACGAACTGCTGTCGGATTTCTCCTCTTTAGGTTCCTTCATGGGAACATCGTTGAGCCAGCTGACTATTGATGTGCTGGTTTTTCCGTTTTCCGCCTTTGTTGGTGATCCGTTGGTGGGGGAGGGTTCCTCTTTGACTTCCTCCTTTTTGACGTTCTGTAAAAGAAATTAAAAATCAGTGGAAAGTTTCTTTTTATCGGCCGTATGACAGAGATAATGTGTTCGCTACAACAAATTGCTCAGGAAATTGGATCTATGCAAACTTGTGGCAGCTACGAGGTGCTACAAGTTTTAACAACAAAATACAGGTCATTTTGACTTTAAATAGTTGTAAATATTCACTTCTATCGCTTAACTATAGTCATTATTATTTACTCTGCCTGTTTTTCTTTGATGATAAATAATGATAATGAAAATGAATAAATATTTAAATAAAAACAACAATTATTTATACAGTTGTAATTGTCAGTAAACCGTGAAGGTTACGAAGGTCGACCTTGTATCTGAACTGGATTAAGGAAATTTTCGACAGGTTTGAGTTATTTTTATTTTATTTCTTCTAATGAATAACGAATAGATCTTTAGATTAAGTTCCCTTTAATGTACCATAAACCGTATTATATTGTATTTTATGTATGTATATGTAACTGTATATTAAGAAGTAAATACATTATGAAGAGTACGAAGAGACATTATTTTAGGTAGCTCCATTAATCCATTGAAGTGAAAAGTGTTCCGTTCTGCTTTATCTTTGGGTATTCCGTATTTCTGGTACGCGAATTTGACACCTCTTTTTCGGAAATTTGAGGTCGGCAATATCCTTTAGTATAGCAGATCGGATAGGCGATGACGTGTAATAGACACGAACGTAATTGACAACTACTTCGTACCGTTTGTGGCTCCGTTTGTGACCCATAGGGATTGGAATACAAAGTATCTATCGCATGTAGTCTCCATAATATGAACACATACAACATAATATGTTACACAAGGCTGATTAAAAGGGGGGAAGAAGACAGGGTATATGTATGTCGCACCTAATCTCCAAGTGACTACAAGCCAAAAAACTTCGTAGGTATACTTTTTTATGGTATATGTTTGCTTCCCAAACGAGGAATTTTTTACCGACCCATTTTCTACCAGCCATTTTCTACTGACAACTTCAAAGCTAGTAAGAGCTAGGTACCTTTTTCAACGCGTCCTGCAACAGCGCCCGGGCTGCGGTTCTCATCTTGGGGTCGGGCGCGGTGTCGACGCCGCACGCGCACGCCGGCAGCGAGAACGCGGACCGCAGCGCGTGCGCGCGCGCCGCCGCCGCCTCCAGAGCGCCGCCCGCCGCTATCTGCGTGAGCAGGAGCCGCCGCGCCGGGTGCGCCGCGCCGGACGTGCACACTAGCCATCTGGAAAAATACGTGTAGTGTTAGGATACTTGTAGCTGAAGACAATAATGGACGGAGGAGAGAAGAAGGATCGCATCTGTGTAACCTCTATGCTGATGTCAATAGTCAACAGTTTGAGTGTGATTGAGTAAACTTTAACATAGCAATAAAATGACGCCGTTATCGTGGACCATTTTTCTTCGTTTACTATTCTTATTTTTATTGCACATTAAACATAGCCCCGGCTTGGTTTACTCAATCGCCATAGTTACCTACTAACATTGACCTACTTTATAACGTAATCAGTGATACCAGCTAACACTAATATTAAGTATACGCCACTAATCTCATAATAATAATTAAACTACGTCTATTATTAAACATAAAAACATATACTTCTGTCATTTATAACTAAACGCCACCTATAAATTCAGACCAACGCTATTTGTCTAAACAGGTAAATAAATATTCACTCATTCATATTCAAAATGGCGTCACCGTATAAAGATGTCCGTTTATTTTTATACACATTATTATTCACATGATATCGTCGAATAATGTCAAGATCACCTCCGTAATTTGTATTACAAATAAGACCAACTACAACCTGTTTCGCTATCTACGGACGTTATGTTAATTTTAACAAATTGAGTCGAATTCACCGAGGTGTCGATTTGATAGTTACAGCCTAGTAACTTCTAGAAGTCTTCTAGATTGTTCTAAGGATGTCTGAACAATTGTATCATAGAATTTTAAATTGAAATTTAGCACACTCAAGTTACGAACTTCAAAAAATATTGTTTGTTTTTAAAATATTCATATTTTTATGTTTATGGAGGCAAACGTAGCCCTTCGACGACCACCGACGCCAATAAACTTGGAGGGTTTATTCAATAATTCCGAAACTTCATAGGTTTCGGAAACAGAAAACACTTTTTTAATGTCCAATAATATAGATTTAATTTAATAGACAGTTGCTTGTCATCACAAAGATTTATTTTAATGTAATATTGTTTATGAAGTTTTATAACTTACCCGAAGGAATCTCTCTCGGCGTTGCTGTTCACGTTGGACGTGCTGTTTGTTTCCGTGGTAGTGGTCGCCGCTTCACCAGATGTTCTCGACTGTAGACCAAAAATATGTATTAGTCACTAGTAATGTCTAGCGATTTCACCCGCTAAAGTTAGCATATGTATTATTCTGGCACTTAATACTACAACAATGCCAAGTTTCATCTAAATCTGTTCAGTAGTGTGATTGAGTTACAAACATCCACAGTCCACACAGCTATCCAAACTTTTGATTGGTGATATATTACTAAGATATGTTAGACGAAGGTTACAGGTCTTCTTTTTATACCTAAGTTTTATCAAGTTCTCTTTCAGTTTTGTTGTTCTGTGATTGTGCTGTTTGTAATTTGAAATAAAGTTATACAGATTTTAATCTGTATCTGTGTAAAATTTTGCGTGAAACAAAAACAAACTATCGACTTATTTTAAGTTGCATTATTCATAACAGCATCGTTTGAGTATTTGTTTATTTGCCCTCACTCATAACAACATGTAATGATTAACAACAAACCTTATAGCAATCTAGGCAGACGACAAATCCACATTTGCCGCAGGTCCAGTGGAAGTTGAACAGGGTGGTGAGGCAGACGTCACATATCTCCCTCACTCCCTGCACGACTCTCTTCCACGCCACTGTTTTGTCTGGAAAAGAGCAGATATTCTTATTATAAGATGTTCTAAGTTTTGATAAAGAATAAGGGGGCAATCGGGTAGTGGGAGCAGTGGCGTAACTACAGGGTAGCAGATCGGCAAAATGCCACGAACAAACATCTATTATTACACATTTAAAAAGTCTTGTGGTAAGCGGTATAGTTACGGCATTGAGTGATAGCGTTTTGATGACGACCATAGTTCACAGACATCAGAGTTATTATCATGCACACGTATTGATGTACTTCTCATTGTAAAAAACCATCGGAAAGTCGTGGGAAACTCGAAAACTCACAAAATATGACAGCATATTTGTCACCTTCCTACTGTGAAGTATCATGAGCGAGAGAACTCAACGATTTTTGAGTAAGCCTCTGGTTTGTTCCACAGCCCCAAACTAAGTAAATATGTCTAAGATAAATTTTTGATAAATTCGCTCCTATAAGTAGTTATTAACTCATAATAATGTGTATAAATATCGTGTAAAATATTCATATAAAACAACGAATTGCAGTGGTCATGCTTCACGTACAAAAAACACAATATAAGTATATAAATTAATCAACACAATAGAACGTCGAAACGACCTCTGTGTATAAAATATAAGCATGAAATCATTTCAATGAGTTATTTTATCGTACGCCGTCACAGAGCAGGTAAACGCCAAACTTCCCCAACGGATTTGCATAATTTATAATTCAGTTTCGGCCTCGTCAATAAAGGCGAACCGGCCGTATAAGGACGGGCAAGGACGCCGTTTGGGGAAGCTATATTTATCACAAGTAAACAGTAACTCTACGCAATAACATTATCTTCATTAACGTCCATTTGTGTTCCGTGTCACGCGAGAGGAAAATTGTCCACTGTTACAATGGACAGTTTTTCATCATCATTATTAGCAGCAGCTTTTATGACCTCCATGAAAGCGATCTCCTTTTGAGTCTGTTCTAAGTGGACGCCATGTTTAGAAAGATGAGATGTTGCTCGACCATTCAGTAGCGGGTATGGAGCAGATGCGAGTAGCGTCTTGGTGTTCACTGAGAGCAAAATCGAAAGTGAGTTTCTTGATCATTAAAACTGGATTCACGATTGGAGCATTATCATTTCATACGACCAATATTTGTACGATTAATTCTGTAATCTCATTAAACGCAACCCGAAGGGAATAACACCAATGCGGTATCAGTCAGTTGGTGTGTTTGTTAGGATAACCCAATCCCAAAAACAACGCATTCGAACCTTCTAATGTCGATTTTCCTTATTCGCCTACGAGAGAACGAGATGATGATATTTACCTTCATTCAAATGATGTGACTCTGCCTCCTTCTCCTGCTGCAACAGTTCACAGAACTGATCTCCGATCTCTTTCAGCAGGAAACAACTCATCTCGATGTCGAGCTCGGCCGCTCCGGACGATGACGACAGCCACAGCTTCTTATCGTCCTAAAATCATTGAACTAATGAGTCGAATACATGGAACCTAGAACCTAGTAATTTTGTCACCCTATCAAGTACGAATCATAAAATAGAGAGATTAATAAATCCTACTATCCTACTAATATTATAAGAAAATTGGTATCTATGTTATCCTTTCACAAAAAAGCCTGATAATATTTGGCACAGATCACAATATCAGCACAACTAGTTGAAACATTAATTGAAATATTGAACTATTGAAGTATTCATTGCTGAATTTCCTATATAACACAAAGCTATAAATTAAAAAACCCCAGGCATCGTCATATTTCTTTGTATCAGGGCGTCATTGTGGCTTAGAATGTTTGTCGGCTTTCCTTATTGGAATATACAAAATTTATTGTACTGATGTATTGCTGTATTTAGACTCTCAATGAACCTAAACAACCTAACCTAAGAATCTAAATACAGCATTAGCAATTGTGGTGAGGACTCCCCTCCCCGCAATCGTCACAAATTACGACCTACGTTATGTAACATTACGAGGTGTGATCAATAAATACGGTGAACGAATTTTTATACCGGCAATAGCTGATGCTACAGCCATATGTTGTAATTTGTTAAGTAGCGTGATCAGCTGACACAGGCAGGGACAAGTTGTATCACGTTTGAACTTGTCAGTCAGCTGTCAGAGCCGCTAGAGACTTCCTAGACTTTTGAGTGCTGAACAGAAGGAAAATCGTGTGTCAGTTTGCACGGACTTGAAGGATCGTCTTCATGCAGATCCGGACTTTATGGCAAAAATTGTGACTGGAGATGAGAGGTGGGTCTATGGCTATGACCCAGAGACCAAAATGCAGAGTTCCCAATGGAAAACCAGTTCATCTCCTCGCCCTAAAAAGGCGAGTCAGTCAAAATCAAACATCAAGGTCATGCTCATTGTTTTCTTCGATAGTGAGGGAATAGTGCGATCAGAGTTCGTTCCAAGAGGAACAACTGTAAACTCGGAATTTTATAAGGGCGTACTGCAACGCTTACGAAACGACATACGAAGAAAGCGGCCAGAAAAATGGGCCAATGGCCTCCTTCTTCACCACGACAATGCGCCGTGTCACACCTCGCTTCTCATTCGTGAGTTTTTGGCAGAAAAAAATGTTCCTGTCTGTCCACATCCGCCATACTCACCGGATTTAGCACCTTGCGAACTTCTGGCTCTTCCCAAAAATTAAAAGTGTGCTTAAAGGAAAACGTTTTGATACCATTGCTGACATTGAGAGGGCCACGACCGAGCAGCTGAAAGCCCTTCCAAAAGATGCCTTCCAAAAATGCATCTAGTCATGGAGTCAACGTTGGAATAAGTGCATTGCTAGCCAAGGAGAGTACTTTGAAGGAGATTAAATCAGATTATATGTAAGCGTGATACTTTTTATAATATAACATTATTCACCGTATTTATTGATCACACCTCGTAGTATTCAGAATGTAATCTGTGACTGAAGATAGATAATGACTTAGCAGCCTAGTGAGAGCTCGTTTAGAGACCATTTTCATAAACTACTGGTATCATTTTGCATTTATAATCAAAGATATAATTACCTCTTCAGCATCCTTGTAGGGGTCCGAGAACCCGGCTATCGCTAACTGCCTATTTTTGGCATATTTCAGTCTTCGGAAAGCGTAGAAGCGGCAAAAAATGTTTGGCATATCCTTGTCGCGCTGCGAGGCGGACCACCGACACTCCCGGCACTTGGCCAGCCGGGGGGCGACCTCACAACACGGTCCGTTCTGGAGAAAGGACTCCGTGATGGGTTTGGCGGGCGCCGTTGATGGCGTCCTCCGAGGGGGCTGCTCGTCCCTCCGCCTGCCCCCCCGGCCACNNNNCGACCTCCTGCCCCTGGCGCGCCCCGCTCCGCCTCGCTTGCTCGACGTGCTCCCGCTCCCACTACCGCTACCACCAGAGTCTGAGTCTTTATCGTCACTCTCTTTATCACTTTCACTGCCGCTCTCCGAGGCCTTCTTCTTCTTCGGATCGTCGTTCGCTTTCTTCACGGTGCCCTTTTTCCGCTTCGCCTTGGGCGGTTTCCTTTTGGGCGGCGAATTCGATTCCCGATCCGAACTCGAGCTGTCGCCTTCGGGATCGTCGGCGCGGCCGTTGACCTCCTTCGGTTTCCTCGGTTTGGAGGTCTTGCGGGCTCCGCGCTGGATGGACTTTGCGGCCACTGGGACTACGATGTTGGAGCTCGAGTCGTCCGGCTCTGAGACGCGAGTGATGGTCATCGGGAGAGTTATACAGGTCCCGCCGCCTCCGGAGCAGTCGCCCTCGCCTATGGGCGCGGTCTCGTGCCTCTGAAGCCAGGCTTTCTTGCCGAGATGTCGCACCGGAGCACCGTCTTTGGGAGTCGGCGAGGCCACCTTCACTGGCGTCTCACCGTCGGCCATCGTCGTCACCGGCGGGGTG
>LUGF01011948.1:50376-61010 GCA_001625245.1 Calycopis cecrops
GACTATCACTAGTGTGGCCCGTTTAGTTTATTTTGCCGTCTTGCTTAGCAAAAGGTTGCTGACCGCTACCCTAAGGTAACGAAATAGGGTGAATTGACCCTCATTTTATTACTTAAGATTGAATGAGGAGTGAAGATTAAATGAAGGAATCGAAGCGTGTGAACCTCGGGTCAGCAACATAGAGGGATGTTGTAATTTACAATCTAAATAGAATACTGCTCATTCAACAGAATGTCATGTCCGCACGGCACGGCACGGCAGATTGTGGCATATAGTTTATCGAACAATATTTCAGCCGCTCTAATGTATTGCGACGTTTATGATATTAATGTTATTCAGAGAGCCGCGACAGAGTATTTTTAAATTCGCACACCGCCGTAAATAAACGACCATGGTCGAGGTTTTAAAAATATTATCAGTCAGCTTGATATAAGACATTAACATTTCACACATATTTTAGCTTAGTCTTGGCGAGAAAACTTGGGATATTTTTTATACAGTATATTATACGTATATACAAACGAGCAGTCGGAGCCATTTTCGTGGCTCCCGACGCTCATAGACATCCGCACAGATGCTGTACAGATTCGTAGCCGTACTCACACCGCACTAAACGCCACAGCACGGCTGTCACTTTACGTTGGTGTACAAGCGAGAGGTTCCTCCCCGGTCGTGCCGATCCAATTCTGTTGCACGATTATTAATTATAATAAGATGGGTAATGCAGCTGAATATTCATCTGTTATATTAGTATTATCAATGGTCTGCATACATGTAATAACAAATGTACGGTTTATTATTTATATAACAAAAGAAAGTCGGACACAATTATCATCGAATGTTTTATCTACAGTTTAAAACGCTCGCCACAACTAACACTAAATTATTCAGGAGAGAAAATGAACTATACAGTTCATTAGAGAATCTAAAAGACTGTACTAGAGTCACCAAACTGTCTGCTGCAGTTCCTACACTGTACAGTGTACATACTGTACTGCTATAGAACTGCTACTAATTAATGTGTATCTTGAATGTAAGCTGAATAACTGAAAACAATAATGTTTTACGCCAGGATTTCCCAAATTAGGAGTTGCGAGCGAATAATCAATGAGCCCCGATGAATGGCACACCAGCGACCGCCTCCAGACAGTCTGGCAACTAGCAAAGACAGCTTGGAGGCGTGTCCCGCGTTAGAAAACTCTAGAATAAACCACCAACCACCAGTGTTCTATGAAATAATACGGAGAATGCGTTTAGGGTAAACGATGGCGAATCTGTTGCCACGCTCTTTACGCCCTGTAGGGTACTACTTCCGACCTCCGCAGGGCCACAGATGATGCAGTCACCGTGACTAATTCTGGGCCGATTATATTGAGTGCCAATGACCAGACCAGACCAGCGTAGCCTGCACTGGCGGGGCCCCGTATACAATTGGTTTGACCCTTTGGGACGTTTTTATTAATTTTCGCTTATGCACATTGGAGGCCGCCGCCCGGGGCCCCGTGTAGTTGATAGGGCAGATACGGCGGTAGCTACGCCCCTGCCAATGACACGAAAAGGAGAAGACGAAACAACGATGGTACATACCTTAGCAGTCTTTCTTGTCTCTCTCTATCGTATGTCGCTGCGGCGAGATAGTCGTCCGCGATCGCGTGGTGCAGCGGCGCGTGTATCGGCGGCTGGTAGCGCGGCTTCCACAACAGCTCGCCGTACAGCGCGGGCGGCGGCGGCGGCAGCTGCATCAGCGGCGGCGGGGNCCCCGCCATCCCCCTCCACTCCTCCACCGAGCTGGCGGAGCCGCCCGAGCGCACGCCGCTCACGCCCGAGTCGGAGCGCGAGTCCGCATCGCGCGCGCACACTATCACACAGTCGTCCTCCTCGGAGGCCACGGCGCTAACATCCGCGCCCGCACTCACTTCACCCCTCACTTCACACACGCGCTTCTCTTCGACGCACTTTGTGTTCTCCTCACTTAATTCCACAACATCACTTGCACTCACACTGTCGGCGACACCTGCAACAACAAAAAACGCACATGTTATTGGCTTGTTCCTTGCAAAACATAAGAACAGGGACTTTTACAGGCCCCCTCCCCGAAGATGCTGCCACCTTGTCGTGGTGGTGGGACTGGCGTGCTTCTATGATTCCCAAAGCTATGCCGGACAAGGCTATCCATACCGGACATACTTGGGGGGAGAGGCTAGACTATGAGCACAGCTAGGAGGTCCTCCTCATTCCTCTGAATGAGCAGATGACGGCGTGGATTAGGACGACGGGCGTGGCGTGCTTCGTTGGAGCATTGGGACCAGGGATCAGGATGGGAACCTGAACACATGGCACGGTTCCAACGTTGTAGTAGAGACTGTTCAAAGGTAGCCGAACAGTCCCCAGCGAGGAGGAGTCTGGACTTTTCAACGAGGCCAGCCTGTCGGTGGGGGGATCCTGTTGCTTATAGATCCGGAACCCATGAATTATAGAGACTGAAGGCAACCGCAGAGGTTTAGTCAGTAGTGCATCCCCGTGCGTTCCCGAGCCCGACACAGTACCCGGCTAAGCCATCCGGGCTTCAGGATAACGTGCGAGCATTCCCTTGCGTTACCAAAAAAAATGTCTCTTAAAGCCGGCAACGCGTCTTCAAGACACCTGGTTTTGCGTACGTCTATGGGCTGCGGTAGTTACGAACCAGTTCCTCGTTTGCCCCCTATTATATAAAAGAATTTAATGCTTTTAGTTTATACTATTCAAATATACCTCCAATATGATCACTATCAAATGCGAAAGTTTTGGCATTTAAACGTTACACCTAGTCCGCGCGAGTACCTAACGCTATAAATTACCACTCAAGCCTTTCTATTCAATCTAGCTTCAATGGATAAAACGCAATCTAGATCTATGAGAAACACAAGAACATCTCTGTTTTTAAATAATGATAGATAGAAACGTAAATGAGAACTGAAAAAAAATTCAAATTACGTCTGAAAAAGCAATGTATATTTGCGGCTATAAAAAACGATGACATGCAGCTTTTAACGATTTGATTGGCGCTAGAGTGACATCAACAATACATTTATTTCTCAACACGCTTGGAGCGTCGCCAACCGAGCTCATTCACACTGGGCCCACGCGTGAACATTCTATCTCTTATTTACATAACTGCCGAGTACCGCTATCAGTCATAAGCCGACATCAAATGAAAATGAAACCTCTTTAAATATACTACAGAACTTATTTCCTTGACAACACTGTTTACTCAAATCGATAGGCAGAAACAGCAAAATTTGAACAAGAAAAATCAAATAACAGTTGAAATACAAGAAGTTAAAAGACATTGTTGCCAAAAATAGTGCGATAAATATTTATTTTCTTGCTAAGTACTCACAAAAGAAACTTTTATATTTTCGCTGTGACAAAACTACTTTTTACATCTCAATTCTCACAGCTGTCAAATTTCTGCAACCGCCATATTGATCGCATCTCGAACTGTAACATTTATAACACCGGAACAGGAAGTGGACATGGCGAGATTTAGTTCGGAGAGGAATATGGCTGCCAGGCAGTTTTATGTGGCGTGCGACACATGAATGACTGGACACCCGCCAACTGTAGTCGCCAACGCTCAACTGACACCTAGCGGCCATTTGGCATCAAACCAAAACCGGGCCAATGTGACAAAATTCGAATCTCCCATGCGGATATAAAAAAAAATTAAACTTTATGTTAAAAGTATACTCAACAGGAAATAACTTTAACATAAATAATGTAATGTAATATAATTGCGAGCTAACATTCCAACGAAAGTTATTCAAATTATTTTAATACAAACGTTACGGCATGGAAACGTGAATCATACATAAATTATTTTAACGAGCAAAATAGAAACATAAAAATTGCAAATGAGGTTAAAACGAAAAAAAGTATCATCATTATCATAATTGAATAAATTATAAAGTCCGTTGGCAATACTTAATTTGCCACTACCCACACAAAAGCCTAAGATTGCGTGACCGACAGACTCACAATGATATTCAAATGAGGCGCTGCTATCGACTGTACATTTACATAATCGCATATTTTAATATATGCATAACAAATATAAACATGACGAACATTTTAAAAAGTGTGGCTCTTACCATGTGCTGTCGAATTGCTTCAATATAATTGCTTTCGAGAACGAATATAGCGAGTGTTATATCTTTAATATAAATTCCATTAGTCATCGATACTGCCGTATTTATAAACTTGTAACGTAGTAGCGAACATGACACACGCTTTAGTTTTCCTTGTACGCTTATTAGAAATAACAAATTACGTAATTGTGTTTGTAGACATATGGGTTTTTCTACAACGTTGCAAATACTACGCTTTTACAAGTATTTATAATTGCCTTTATGAATATAACCATTACTGCCGAGTCACTCATTTATCGTATCAAATTTCCGCCGTTCAATTCAATGTTATATAAAAGCGAGGTTATTAAAAAAGTGGCAATAAAGCTAGAATACAATGGTACAATGATCCGTGTCTGGGACAATGGAATAGCAAGTAAATAGTAGGGGAAGTGCAGTGCGTAACGACAACTAGTGATTGACAATACAAACGGCTACCCGAGAGTTGTGCCATTAGATAAAAAAATATCGATACATGCCTATGCATAATGCCACGCAGCGGTAAATCCTGATAGCCGTTGAATTATTCATGAAGAAGGATTTCTGAGAACCGACGAGACATTGCAGTAAAATAGAAACAAGTTTCTCAAAATGGATATGTCATTGAATGGATACATTCGTACCAAAACCCGTATGTTATTTAGGTTGAATATATATTTTACAATTTAACAAACTAGTTTTTTGGTAATTGGTTGCATAAAATTCTTAATCTAATATAAAATGTAAATTTACCGTATCAGTTCGGTAACTGGTTTTTCTAGACATATTTTTCACCAATCTATCATATATTTGTATCTAAGAGTGATTTAATTTTAGAATTGATATGAAACTACAAATTTATCTTTATAGATAAACATTGTACATTTATTTATATGTTCTTCGATAAATCTGTACATATTCTTATCTTAATATTAATATATACATACAGTAATATTACATCTCGTTAGCATAAACGTTGATTCACTCCGCCCCTATCCGCTTAGTTACCAGTTATTACCGACTTCGTAATAGCAATTGTGAACTAAGTCATCTCAAATCGTCCATAACAATTTTGTTTCTGTAAAGAACTTCGACTATAATTGCATAAATGTATCAAAAAAGAGTTTCCTTATAGTTTTGACAACATATTACGAATAATATGAGTAGAATTTTCAAATAAAGTAACCAACATTTCAATACTAAATAGATATGAGTGAATACATGAGTCAAGATATCGTCGCAGCCACTAGAGCGTGTCAGTCGAGCGTGCGTATAATGAACACTTCCACTCGGACACTAACCAACATTTAAATTAACGACCTATTAAAACTTTCTTCACGATAAAACAATTACATCACTATTATTACAGACGCGTGACCACAAACAAGAATTACGACGTCATTAGTGATGTCCCCAAAATGTCGCATTGTGTTATTGCTCCTAACTTATTATTAATGTACATTTAGACTAAATAGACAAAGAAATAGAGTAAAGATGATTATTATTACATACGCGTGACCACAGACAAGAATAACGATGTCATTAGTGAAGTACACTAAGTGTCGATATTGTACTTCGGAAACTTAACATAAAAGTAGCTATAGACAAAGCAATAAAGTAAATAATCTCGTTCCCTTGTTCACTTCGCTTATTCTTATTTTATCTTTTACTTTCTCCGAGTCATGACAACAGGGTTAATACTTTACAGGAAGTTCAATATGGCTGCATAACTATCAGTCGTGACCGATGCACCTCCGCGGAGATATTTAGTTGCATCACGAAGGCACGGCGGTCCGCGCATTCGATTGTGCAACGTATTATGTACAATAATCTAGGAATGTATCCCCCGATTGGAAACTGGCAATCTTTACAATCTCACGATCCAGTTCAATCGTGATTTGAACATTTCAATCAAAATGGACAGAGTAGAACAAATACTAAGCTCTTTACAGATCCGTAGACAATAAAAAATGTATCACTTCTATTTATCAAAGAACAATAAATATCAATATTAATTTATACATGTACCTAACACGAAAAATTGAAAAGAAAAATTATTCTATGTACGTCTTGGCTTAGTCTGTAAGCACAGATAATGGTATAATTGAAACAAATAAAAAATAATTACACGCGAAAAATATAAAAAAAATATAGACACTAATTCTAAAATAATAAAGAATACCTAAGGAGATCTAGAACGGTTAACTTTTAGTATATAATGGGAAAGATTAGAGAATCCACTCACATTTGCTAGAATTTTTCATTTGCCACGTAGCGCATAATAATTCCACTAATAATAACTAATAACCGTCGGCTCCACAAAACAAAGACGTAACAACGATTAGCTCAATATGACCGATAATGCACGAGGCATCGTTAACAATACACAACGGATGATTGATATAGGCACAAGTCGATAAGAGAGGTTATCATAACGTATAGTACCAACTAGTGTGGTAATAATTCGATAATAATAACTCGACATATCGATCGGTTCCAGGAACACGAGTTAAATTACGGCACTAAATTACCAGACGTTTAAATGATTCAGAGACAATTCCGGTTAGAATAAAAGTAATTATTTTATTGTAACATATACTGTAAACTATTACTGATTTTATATCACCTAATATTATTAATAATTAAAAGTCACTTTATAATTTATAGCTTTAATAATTTGTAAAAAAGACGGTAAATAAAAGTTATCACATTCAAAAAGATTTTAGACAAACGCACAAAAGTAATCAAAATGCACGAATACTCACGTTTTCAAAATAAAATAAAACTCGACAAAATCCTCAACAAATTAATAATCTTCACACACTTTGCACATGTAATTCTCTCACAATATTCCACTCCAAAAATATCCAAATAATCACTCCAATAATATAATCACTGAAGCCTGCCGTAGACGGGAAGACGAAATCCAATTCGTTGCTGTCCTTGAGGGGTCAAACTTGCGTGGTTCACCTGTATCCAGACGTACAATATCGCGAGTACGATTTGGTGGCTGAACCGAAGTTAACGTGCTAAAGTATCAAAGGCGCACAAAGAACTGAAACGCGCGTCGAAACGGCAGTGTGGTGGGGGGAGGCAGGCCGAGTCGCGGCAGCGTAGTTCTACGTACCACTACGTAGCAACAAGTGAACGGATGTACGGGTGTGAGGCTCGAGGGGAGAACGCCTCCCCTCTCCCCCGCCCTGGACCCCTTACGAATATCATTTAAAACCTACCTGACAGTGCATGTAGCTTTTCTATCAAGTTCCGCTGCCTTCCCTCCGCACATTTGTGTACACAGCACGCCCGCATCGTGTCCCCATTTGATAGCAGACTCCAGGAAGAGCAAATTTATGATAACAGAAATATTATAATGGTACATCATGTGGCGATACACGCTTTTCGCTTTAGAAATATGAATTGCTTTGTTTAGGCTTTGCGAGTCTTCTTATTTCTTCTTTTATTCTCAGGTCTAGCTAGTTACGCGAATGTTATAGACTTGCAGATTATAGGCACTTTAAGATTACGAAGGAACGTATAAACAATCTTTATACAATGACTGTTATTACTAACATTATTATGTAACCGTTATAAATGACACACAATGGTTCTAAAAATATAATTGCACATTAAATATACGGAAGGTACGGAAGAGAATAAATGTCATAAAAAAATAATTGCTTAAGTGACGCAAACACAACAAGCGTCATAAATTCATAATATATATCTTTATAAACATTAATATTAATTAAAATACGCCACATTTTTGTGGACTTCAAATTTAGATTCATAAACGCTACCGAGAGATGTCACCACCAGTCCTTAACGGGATGTGAAAATTACGAAATACTCGTATATCAATACATAGTGAGTACATTACGAAATAATTCGTATTGTAACCAATACTACAATAGTAAAATTAGTATAGCTATACTAATTAGTATATAGTAATGACTCGTAACTATCTATCTCTATCTATTAAGAAGGCGGTCGTAATTCGTAACACGTGTATTAATAGTGCAGTCGATAACATTTCGGAACATAAACAATATAATGCCGAGCTGGACTGCATGCCGAACGTGTTCCGAACTCGTTAAACTTTTGGCACAGCCTCAACTATGCGGAGACCATCACTTATAGATCATCAACATCTCACCGCGCGCCACTGACCCTACTTGTTTTTTTATTGAGAGATTCTATACATCTTTTACGTTTTTTAATTAATACTTTACATTGTGCTCGATTATATTCGCTCAAAGCTACTCCGGTCAAGTCCGCCATATTTATTGTACTTGCTTATATTCTGTGGGTAAGTAAGTATCAAGATTTGTTTATGGTATAACTAGGGGAACGAACGAGTAGTCGAGCCATTTTCATGGCTACAAAGGCCATAGACATCCGCATAGAGGCTTAAATACTTCCGTGTCCCCCCTGCAATTATCCAAGTCCATATGTCCATACCCAGATAAGTATTATTATTTTAATTTATATATTTTTTAGCCATCTACATTATCGTTTCGAAGGCAGACTATTTTTCCCACAATTCAGGACTCTAGTGCCTTAGGATGTTATGGATAGTTTATCAGCCTCAGGATAAGCGTCCTTAATTTCAGTTTTTTAAATTATAGAGGATGACGACCCAAGTCTAGACCATCTGTGGTTGGAAACGACAAGATGACATTTTACAGAAACATACGTTTCCTTGACATTAATACTAAATTCTTTATCCTCGCTTCCTCTTTACATTTCTGACTACATTTATATGCTAAACTAGATTAAAAACATATAATAATTAATATACAGATAAATATGTTTATACGTATGAATAGATTAAGCATTTCAAAATACAGCAAATGCTTACCTATCTCGGTATTTATAACAGTAATTATTTATTTCCTTTTATTTATGTTATACTGTATATATTAGTCACAAGAAATTAAATAAACAAGTGTGACAACAGAACAAGAAAAACACGTTAATAAATAAAACTTGAATGTAAAAGTAAAAATGGTTGCCTCATATGAAATTCTGACGACATTATAGGGGTGACCTCATGCAAAAATACATTCTCGTAAAAAGAACGGACCAATTTTTAAAAATAAAAATTTAAAACAGATAACATTTATGTGAAACAAAGATGAATACAGATTCCTTTGCCGTTACGTGATAAAATTAAAAAAAAAGAATCGAGCTCGAGATAGTAACTGTTAATCGTATCTACACACGTTTAGTTTGAAACACAAACAAAGAGGTCACGTATGTATTACGCCCTTGTGTTAATTGTGTTAGTACAAACACTAGAGCTCTGTGCAGGGTTAATGTTTGTTTGCATATTATTTATACTACACGCCATATTTAACCTGTAAATACTGACTAGGACTGCGAATGCCTGATTTATCACAACGCTAATTGAAGTTGACAGGTTTGTAGAAACATCGGCGCGTTAAAAATCATCAACAGTTATTGATGATCAATCTGTTCATAGTTCAATATGTCAAAGATCAGGTAGCAGGCAGAACTTTGAGCAATAACACCTTGACCCTGCTACTTGTTAGACTGACAGTTTAGATACCATTTTGCAAGAAAAGCTGTTAGAAAATATTTCAACTTCTAGTCTTTAAGCTATTTCCATTCTGCGTTATATATAGCATGATCAAGGCTTGTATATACGAATGTATTTGAAAAATTATACGGAAATCGTTAAAAAGGGGATGCAAAATCTCAATTACGCATTACAAGCTACCACGCCAGCCAATTCTAAAATAATAAGAGGACACCGTATGTCACACCAGCCGGTACTTAATAGAGATCATATCGATAATAGACAGGCAGCCCTACACCATAGTGACGAAAAAGAAAACGGTATTTTATAGACCACAAACAAAATATCCAACATAACCCGTCAGATGTGTACGTAACGTCACTAAAAATAAGCGTTTATCGTGAAGTGTTTTGTAGATGGGTTAGATAACGCACACACAACGAGCCCGTTGATAGGAAACGCAAACACGCCAGTCGACAACCTGGTTGCACCGAATGATAACCAGCCGTTTGAACAAGCTATCTAAATAATGCTAATAACATTGATAAACGCTCGCACACATGCACACCTTAACGAATATCCTCCTGATATAAACTCGGAAAGTTTGTAAGTAGGTTTGTTATTCTTTCACGCATAAACCACTCAACTTTAAGCAAGAGGTAGTGTCATGCCACGAATCGGGCCGTTAAGGCACCTCTCGCTCACACGGTAACAGCTGCTATTCTGTCGCGTTTTGTGTGGTTTGCGAGTTTTCACCAACAGCGATATTAGAGCTCTACCACTCGTTCCCACCGCTGCGCGCTGCTACTTATGTGTCGCCAGGTAAGCGGCAACCACACTTGATAATATGATCTCAGGGAGCCCGGGAGAAAGCTAAATCTGTCTTGAGGCTAATTTAATCAGAAAAAAAACCGGCCAAGTGCGAGTCGGACGCGCGCACGAAGGATTCC
>LUGF01011948.1:61237-89429 GCA_001625245.1 Calycopis cecrops
CGTTTCCACCGCTGCTACTTCTGTGTCGCCAGGTAAGCGGCAACCACACTTGATAATATGATCTCAGGGAGCCCGGGAGAAAAGCTGAATCTATCTTGAGGCTAATTTAATCAGAAAAAAAACCGGCCAAGTGCGAGTCGGACGCGCGCACGAAGGGTTCCGTACCATTATCTACGAAAACGGGAGCTTATCTTTTGTATGGGAGCAAAAAAATCACGTTTATTGTATGGGGCCCCCTTAAATATTCATATTATTTAATTTTTAGTATTTGTTGTTATAGCGGCAACAGAAATACACCATCTGTGAAAATTTCAACTGTCTAACTATCATAGTTCATGAGATACAGCCTGGTGACAGACGGACGGACGGACGGACGGATCTCGGAGTCTTAGTAATAGGGTCCCGTTTTTACCCTTTGGGTACGGAACCCTAAAAATACGAGGATTAAGAAGAAATTCTAATTTCTACTACATAATTATATTGTGTACCACTAGCGGTACCCGTGCGAAGTCGGGACTCGCCACTATACTCCCTCGCAACTGTGACAAGGCTACCGCCGTGCCGTGCTGAGGTGCGATATCAAGGCAGCTCGAATATCGGTCTGATACAACACCAATTAGCCGCTCGTAGGACATTCAGACACTACAATAACACGAACCGCTGACGCAATCGTTCCGCGCTATTTACCACTTAGTCATTGGTGTACATTAACTATCGATTAGCTATTCCCAGGGATTGTTAATTGAACCTTAATCATAGCTTAAAAGCGGTGTTCTTCTTTTAGTGCTGGCACTAAATAGAATCGGCCCAGAACTTAGCCACTGTGACTGCATCTGTAGACCTGCTGCATTTAACAGGGCATACAGACGTCAACGGATGAGCCATAATTTGGGGTGATTCTCCGCAGTCCCAAGTAACAAACCGAACAGGTTTGTTAATGTATCCCCATCTTCCCAAGAGCATCCGCATAGAGTTTATGCAGATGCGTTGCCCTCCTTTTCCTCCCACCTGCATAGGCCAGAAACGTACTACACGTTTCGTGCAGAAACCGACTAAACAGAACCGATCTACTTCTTACAGTAGTTTAGTCAGTGTTTTCCCATTCTGGGTCATAGAGTATATAAGCTATTACTATGCCTTCAATAATAATAAGTTCCAATATCCAACGTGTTACCTAAATATCCTCAATAACTCGTTAATATACAACTAAAGATATACAGAAGTGGCAATTACGTCGACTTTATCTGTATCGCATGACATTACAATTTACAAGCCCCGCATAATTCGTGTAGCACTTGTGAGAATCGCCGTCCGCCGGTATATCATGAAGTATTAACAATGAGATACACGCGTGCCTGCTGCCTGCAACGTGCTCAAGATAAATGTCACTGTTATTTGTTACTGCGGTACTTCTAGCAAAATCTATACTCTACACGAACATTATAAAACTGATGAGCTTTGGTTGAACTCGCTATTCGCGAAAACTTAGAGTTCTTTAAGAAAACAGCATACCTCTTTCTCAAAGGCCGGCAACGTGTCTGCGAGACACCTAGTTATGCGGATGTCTATGAGCGGCGGTAGTCTCTACACCTACTCGTTTGTTCCCTATGACATAAAAAAACTACTGTGCCGATTTCATAAAATCTTTCAGAATTATTTGTCAATTTATCTATGAAGGTTGTAAGGTTACATATATACTCTCAGGCTAACAATAGGAACGGGTCGATCGGCAGGGCTCTACTATAGGTAATTTAATAAACATTTTGTTAATTTCTAAAATTTAACCTTTCCGCAAAGAAAAACTTGCACTTTTTACACCCACTACAGTTAACAGTTGCGTACTAAAGTTTTACTACTACGCTTTTACAACAAATACTAGAAGATGCGAAGGTAGTTCTTGTTCTAAACTTAAGTTATCAATGATATAATATGAAGGGATCTTCAAGAAAAGAGCTTATTCTTTCCTCAAAGGTCGGCAACGCATCTGTTAGACCTCTGGTGTTACGGATGTCTGTGGGCGTTGGTGTTCACTTTACATCAGGTGACCTAACTGTTCGTTTGCCTCCTATGCCATAAAAAAAAAAAAAGTATTTGAGCTAGCATTACTTATAATCAGTTTTTTTCTAACTATACATGCGTCTATTGCATTATGCAATCTTACCACTAGTCTCTAGACTCCAGCTGTGTGCACATACCAATTTTTGCAACTTTAGGTCCACCCTGGACGTAAGAGTAACACTAATTAGCTAGTACTAGGAATAACGATAAAACTACGTTATAATAAAAAAGTTATTATAAAAAACCGGGATAAAATTCTATAAGGATTACAAAATAAAGTAAACTTCTCGTAAATTGAACCCATCGATAATACCAGGAACATATAATGACGGAGGGAATGCGTTACAGTCGCCAAGTCACCAAGTGCGAAACAATACCAAGATCGAATGTCAGAAACCGCACGACGCAATAAATCGCTGTCTCGTGGAAGTAAACACGGGCGTTCGGCCGCATTCATGCATAACTGATGAGGGTTCCCGGCGAATGGGTGGATTCCAGTCGGTCACGAGTAGGGTTGCCGGCTGCAACCGGAGAAAGGAGTTAATACCGCTTGCATGGTGCAATGAGTCTTGTTAGATTGGACTTTTTTTTTTAGATAGAATCTACGCTAGCAGAACTGAAAGCCCAGTGCAGCTTCGTCTGTATGAAAGATTGGACAATTTTTTTTAAATATAGTTTATGGGAGAAAACGAGCAGTCGAAGCCATTTTCATAACATCCGCGCAGAGGTTATACAGATGCGTTGCCCTCCTTCTTACTTTATTTTATTCACGCATAATATTTCAAATGCTTAATATACATTCCTTTACTCTACTTTACATTACGATTGCGTCTTTAGCGATGGCAACTCATCTAACGGCTATACCGGAAAGCTTAAAGTCCTGGCATGCTACACAAGCCCACAGCTCCGTCCCGCAGGCGAAACTCGGAGAGTTAAACGGCAACCCTATCCGCGAGTCACGACCGTATTCCTAGCGGCCATTTTGTGCGCGCAGGCTCCACGACCACGGGCCGAATTTAACTACCAAATGTGCGATTCGATGCGTCCGATCATTCATCCTCATTCCGTCACATATGACCAGCCACACGTGAAGTCGTCATAAATATCGCCAGCGGCGCACGCACGGAGCAATTATTAAATCGTTATTAGTTTCTTTTGTTGCCAACTGTGTAAATAGAGCGGAGCCGTGGTAAATACATAATAAATTTAAAGGCACAATACAGTTGACTCTCACGAGCGTCTATTGTGGAACACAATTGTAATCAAAAGTATTTTCTCTCGGAACAAACGACACGGCACTAATGAAGATGTGAAACAATTTAGAGAACGCTTTGTAACTAACAGCGTCTTTGCATCTGCATAAAATAAAAAAGTTACTCGGTGTGTCATAATTACAATTTAATAGTTCTTTTAAAACAAAAGAATCCCAAGATCACGTAACAAACAGTACTGATAAATGATTCCGTTAAATTATTTAAAGTTTAAAGTTTTTAATTTGTAATAAAACTGCTTTAAAATGTACTTTTAACGATTCGCAATCACAAGCCGTAACCTTGACTACGCTCCACTTATCGGCTCTATCATGTCATTACGGTTAGCCTTAAACAACATTTTAAAAATCTTACAAACACGTACCCACTTTTAAATTATTGAATTAACTCGTTATTATGAAATGCAGGCAACGAATGACCGAGTTTCTTTAAAAGGCACCTACTTCCTTTTCTCTAAATAGACGCAGCTGTACTCATAACATTTTAAAGACTTTCATGCTCGTATTATAAAATTAAAGTAGTTGTTTTTCCATGATAATAATTAATTTTATGGTTATGTTAATGTTGAAGCATAAAAACTATGCAGATGGTTTGTAGACTGAGGATTATATTTTCGAGAGGACATGCAAAAAATAACTTGTTTTCGATTATCTGGTTAATTAGGTTTGTACACTATTGTCTGGACTAGACTCTTGTGCACAAACAATGAACTGTATATTATATTCAACATCTGTATCAATCTATATTATTAATTGTAGTTTCGGGTATATTTTGCTAAACTTTTGCTCGTCGTTTCGTTTGCAACTCTATGCAAAAGGAATCCCACTTTTTATCGGTACAGTACGGTACAGGTAGCTTTTGTGTTGTACCAATCTGTAATCTATGTCAGAGGCAACCCAAATCCCTTTAGTAGTTATTGCGTGAAAGAGTACCGTACTAGTGAAATAGTAGCATAATAATAGTACTAATAGGATATTCTTAAATGAAATTTAATTATTTGCATTTTTTTTCTTTATCTATAACAAAACCCAACAACTATGACGTTTATTTACACATTCCAATCACCTCTTTCGATAAACAAATAAAAAAAAAGATATTCAAATAAAAAAAGCTATAAATGAAACGAGGCTGTAATCTCCCGCCAACGCAATCCGCGCACCATAACGTACCGTATACGTTGCGGTTCTCGCCCGGGGCTAAGCTCATTACGGATGAAACGCCCACCCTCAGTCTAGTAATGAAACACCTCCCGATCAGACGATCGATCCACGCCCGTAACCGTGAACTAGGAATTAGTATGCCGAGCGACGATCAAGAGTGTGTTGTATGTATAATTAATTGTAGGTGATTCTAGATGGGTTTACAACGCTACTTTATTACATTAATCGTACGCACTCTATTCATTAGTGTGACGTCAGGATTACATCCAGAGAGATGAGTGCGTTTATAATAACCTAGCGAGAAGACATAACAGAGGAATATACACTATCATCTTATTATCGCTTAGCTATCAACTGTCGGAGCAGTTATCCATTGACAGAGATTACTTTACGAACCTCCTTGCTGGTATGTAATGTGAGATTATGTCTCATTGGTTTGGAGTCATTCTATTTTTTTTCTATAGCGAGCAGAGTTAGGCCACCTGATGTAAAGTGAACACCAACGCCCACAGAGATCCGTAACACCAGAGATCTAACAGATGCGTTGCTGACCTTTGAGGAAAGAATAAGCTCTTTTCTTGAAGATCCCTAGGTAGTATCGGTCCGGAAATACCAAAAGGGGCAGCTGATTCCATATTGAAATGGTGCGTGGGGTAAAATTGCGCTTATAGCGCACAGTAGTGGACTTCGGGGGATCTAGGTGGTGACGGTGGAATTTGGAAATTCGGCGAGAAGTCCGATAATGGAATAATATTTATTACAAGTATAGTAGTGCGAAGGCATTTGTGCTCCAAACTTAGACTAGTCATAAACTTTACTTATTAATATTGTTACCTACTAATGCTATTAATGCGAAAGTTGTATGTATGTTTGTTATTCTAATACGGAACAGTTTTGAATTAAATTTCAAACGTACTATAGATTACAAACTGGAGTGACTTAGAAGACACATTTTATCACCAAGTAATGAATTAGGACGAATTTTACACGGGTGAAACGACGAGTCTCAGCTATTTGAACATAAAAGAGAAACTGAAATAGCTTTTGACACTTTTACCTACTTCTAAACTCAATACCCATGTATCTGCTCCTTATGAATATAAAAATAACTTTTAAAGGGTCGTCGGTTACATTTCGCAAAATTATAAGTAGCCCTGCGGATTAAACAACCAACTTTTATTATTTATTAGTCTCACAATACAATTTCCCAATTCGTAACTCCAAACATTGACTTATGAATAATCAAAACGCAAATCTTTTAAGTCGTATTTTTTAATGATTCACGTACCTACATATACATACCTACCTACGTATATTACATAATCACACACATTTTAATCACATAATATATAAGTTTTAATATCATCATTATACAACGAGTTACTGTGAGAATAACATTATCGTAATATGAATATTAATTGACACGGATAATTATGTGTATTAATTTGTTCTGACCTTATATTATATGCTTTGTGGTCTAGTGGTAAGCATGTTCAACAGACATGAGTTTCCGGGTTCTAATCTCTGGTCGGACGAAACAAGACAGCAATTGTGATTTTTGAGTTTCTAACTGCAGTTCGAAGTTAGGAAGTTGCGCTATATCCTTGTGCCTCGGAGAGCACGTTAAGCCGTCGGTCCTGCGCCTGATTTCTCTCCGGTCGTGTCGGAGTGCCGTCGATGCAAGTATAGAGAGTGCACTTGTGTCTGCGCAAACACGCCTGTCCTGCAAAATGTCCTGCGAATTTCCCTGTAATTCGGCCGGGAGGACATTATATATGCATGCGGTTTTTCCTTATTATCCAACAATTTATCTTTGGAATGTTTAATGCCTTAACAACAACAGCAATTTGGACGCACGCCAATAGTGAAACATGGTTCGATGGAGAATTTATTATACAATATAGTTTATTTAAAATTTATTGTTTGTGTACTTTGTAACCGTTTGTACGGAAACTGTGTCACGAAGTGGCTTAATTTATAACATAATTCTCGTTTCCTATTTTGCGAGCGCGCGTTCTGTTTTACAGGCCGTCAACTGCACAGTTCAATATTATTATATTTGACTTAAACGTGCAGTGGACGGATAAAAAGAAGAAGAAGAAGAAATATACTTTATTGTGCACACAAATATATCAATACAAGTAGAAAATAGGTACTAACAATAAAACATTTAACACATTTACGTACACAAAGGCGGTCTTATTGCTAAGCAGCAATTTCTGCCAAAAAAGAGTCAAATACATCCAGATTTTTCTTACTGATATGAATTTATCTTCATCATCCTTAGTAAATCTACTTTTGGATATAGTCCTCTTTTAGTAGCCAAGTAGACGCGTGCAGTCTACTGCCAGGACGGCATTATCTACGGAATTTGTGCTAGAGATGGATGTATCCTTATCAATCTACTTCTGGATACACTTTCAATGACTGTCACGACAACAGGTCTCCTTGCCACATATCTATCCTACTAACATTATAAATGCGAAAGTTTGTAAGAATGTTTGTTACTCTTTCACACAAAAACTACAGAACGGATAATCTTGACACTTTACAGTAATATAGCTTTCATATCAGAATAACATAATAAGTTAAAATTTTGAATAATTTTTGAAGTCAGACATCCACGCGGGCGAAGCCGCGGGCGTAAGCTAGTCATTTCATAATATTCATATAAATATATGAAATAAAATGTTGCTAAAGAATAAAAATCCCACTGGGCGCTTTAATTACGTTAATCTTAACTTTCCAGCTTATATTTCAGCTTTTATTGTACCGACGCCATAGCAACCGAGTTGGCCCCTAAAAATCCCCTTCTATTCCCACCGGGGACTCGCGCAGCTGATTCTCGTAAGAATAATTTCACTCCCTTTGATACGCTTTTCGGAATTATTGAAGTGTCACAAAAATGAATTCATTTCGTGATTTCTGTCAAACGACACGAAAATAAACGGTTATTATTACATAAAGGCCACGTCTTTACAGAAAGAAACGATTTTGTTGTACGACGTAGCTTTAAATATGCGCCTTGACGAGTGGCGGCTAGATTGTCGTGTTTCGTTCGGTTTGTAAGAAATATAGGTAATTCAGTACAGAAACTAATGTCTAATATTTAGATAGCAATTGCACCCGCATAAAATATTATATACCAAGATCACCATTTATTCCAGATAAAAATTATGCGATTCCAGATTGTAATATACACCTTTGCGTAGTTTTTGAGTGAAAAAGTTCCTTCGCATATATTTCATGGTAATTGTATCGTAGTGTAAACCTAGCCTTAGCACAGATTACTAAATAGTTACTACGTAAGCCTTAGCCTTTTTGTAACATCTCTAAATTATAGCCTCTACAATTCCTTTCTCCCGTCGTGTGGGTTGTTTTAATTTTAAACGTGAATCGCTCACGGCGATACTCGCAAACGAAAGTCGATCAAAGTCTAGAAAAGTTTCGAGTCAGCTTTGTATCGGTAATAGAAATAGTTTCTTTTGTCAGCTTATTCTTTTGTAAACATTTGATACGTTTCTTGTTGCATCACGAAAGCATACTACATATAACAAAAACTGCTATAGCAGCTTTGTTTTTTTTCTAAATTCCACGTTTCAAACAAAGTGGGGCATTAAGATGGAAGATATGCCAGGACTTACAGCGAGACGACTGTGCTAAACCTCAGCGAATTTCAGTAAATAGTAACGTCTGCGGAAAAGTTTTCTAAGTCCAATCTACTGTCGGCAATTGCAAATGCAATGCCGTAAGCTCTAGAACCTTCCAAAAAAAATATTTATTACGTAAATATCGCGGACTGACCAACGTGTTTCTGAAATAGTAATATTTACTTATATTGTTGCCCATAATATAAAGACCACGCATATTTTCTTAAAGATCTTCTACATCCATAGACCAGTTTAGTTCAGTTTTATTTTTAGACAGTATTTTCCATTCGTTTCACAACATTTAGCAAATCCTGTTTCAATAAAATATTTTAAATGTCACGAATTCTGCCGAAGAATTGTCCTACGCCTAAAGTCGAAGATTGTAAATTTCCTAAGACAAAGTCCGGATTGACAATAACGGTTGTACTACAGCAACCACAGTAACATGACCTTCTCCTCCGATACGTCATCTATTCTTAATGTTGGTATGCCTACTGGAGGTTCAGCAACCACCGTACAACACCTACAAACCTTAGAATAGTTTGTAGGTGTTGTACGGTATTCTTCACGTATCAAAAGCGTAACCTTCGCTCACGTAAGGCGCTCTATATGTTAATGCACCATTAAACGCCCACATAAAAAGTCGTCCGTTTTAACGAGAACCGGTTGGCAAATTGCTCGGGCAATACTTCGTGCAATTTAAATGTCAGCACGAAATCGCAAGGCCGGATGGCTATCGCGCAAAAATCGACGAGTTTTATGTGTGCCAGAGTGCCAGTGGCATTCCTCGGCGTTCGTCGGCGATTTGCCGCCGCGATAGTTTCATTTTCACGTTCCACCGATTACTGTTCCGACAATTCCAGTTCTGTAATGCGTGACCAATCAAAGGAGACCGGCGGTTCAATAGGTCGAGCGTTATTATATTTCTGCACAATTGGCGTCGAGTCGGAGGGGATTTTATTACACAAAGTACTTGATAACTCAGACGTTATCGTCGGTGACTACTGACAGAAGTATTTGCATAACTAGAAGTTATACGTTACAGGGGCTCGAGCTACCTTAGGGCACTCGCCTCTCATACAGATGAAGCTGCACTGGGCCTTCAGTCTGCTAGCGTAAAATCGATCTAAAAAAAAAAAGAAGTTATACAGCAGCATGGATGTATACTCTATATTCTTTACATACGACACATGGTCTAGTGGTAAACATCTTCAGATACAGATCTTGAGGACAAGCCTTCGAGTCTCGGATCAGAAAGTGCTTTTGGGAATTCAATGTTATAACACTCGTCATTCTGGAAGCTAACGGAGTGTTATCCCAGTGTCTCGGAGAGTATAAGAGTCAATTCACACCAAAAGCGCGGCGAAGCGCAGCGAAACGAAGCGACCCGCCCGGTAGGGAAGGCGCGTGGATTCCTGCGAATGCTCGGGAAGTCGCTGGAATCCGCGCGGAAGTCGCGAGAATTCGATAATAAGTACTATACTATAGTAATAGTAGTAAAATAAAGTTGAAATTCATATGACACATAAACTGCGCTCCGCTTCGCTGCCCTTCGTCGCGCTTTTGTTGTGAATTGACCCTAAGCCATGCACCAAATTTATCTGCGTAAGATTACCGTCACATCTAAATAGCAGACACACTTGTGCATTCAATGTCCCGAGCAGATCTTTCTTCGCGCAGTCGTGTCTTTAAAAACCCCCTCGAACATTTTAGTAAACTCACGAAAAGCCTAACAAAAGCCGAACAGACCGGACTTGAGTATATTTCGTTTGACACAACTGGCCGGACATGTCATGACACGTCGTACCCTCTCAGGTTCTCACAAAGGGAATACTTCCACTTCACGCCCGTGCCATACGAGCGAGACACCTCTCGCGTGTCACGCTGCCGCCTCTGTATTTTGCTGGCGGCGCGTGACAGGCGTGACGTTGGGTTGCGCAACCGACCGGACAGTCGAGTTTTGTATGCGGCGGCTAACTTCACTTTCTAAGTCGACTGGCTATTAATAAGACGAATTATGAATTATGATTGCGCTGTTCGTATTGTGTGGCATTGTGGGGAGTTCGCGTAATGTTTTTTTAAGGCGAAAGGTTGTGAGTCAACTGCCGCTACTATTGGCAAATGCTTTATGTAGTGAATGCTTTGTGAAAAGCACACGCCCATCGTTACCCCAAAACCATTCAAAAGATGCTCAGGAAGGTATGTAATGATTTTCGAGCGTATGTATGTATGTAGATTTCTATGATCGCACATGATGTACCTAAGTAGTAGGTCGTCTTGACACTGAAATGTATGTTAATAATGGTGATAATGGTAAATAATGGTAAATAATGGTGAAATATATATTAATCAGTCGGGTTTTTATTTTTTCTATTTAATTTATTTTTTTATACCGAGAGAAACGTGTCTAATGCAATCAATCGAATGGTCGTACATCACGCTAAGTGGAATACCTACTATATCAGAAGCAGTAAAACATACCAAATATTTAAATGCAAATACCTTGTAAATAGATGCGATTTTATTGTCACATTCACAGAACATCTTTAGTACGACAAACGATTATCGATTTCTAATTAAATCGAATGACTAACTCGAATAAAATATTACAGGAGTTTCCTATGTAAGAAAGGATATAAGGAAGTATGAAAAATATGAGGAGTAAAAACGTGAGAACCAGTAATGCTGACCACTCTAACATTGAACACCGGTCTTCATCGTTCTCCTCTATCTCTCTCCTTTTGCCTATCTCTCTATCTCTCTATCTCGAGTAAACTCCAGTTTCGTGTCGAAGCTGACACACACGTTACGAACAATAAGCAAGGATAAAACATGTTTTCATTTTAGTTCATTGATTTGTTGCATGTCCTTTTGCCTTGACACGATGCAAATTAACAAGTCAGACGAGAACACAACAATTATTTTAGTGAGCCGGGGGAAAAACACATACGGACCTTGGACAACACTTAGACTTATAAATTATAAGGCAAACAAAAAAACGACCACAATAACGCGGTATTTATACAATACCGGTTCGTTCTAGGTTGTTGGTAACACAATACACATTAATGTATTAAAATATAACCGCTTATGTAAATATAAAATTAACGAGCGTATATAACAGGTTTCGTAAAACCCAACTCGGGCAGCGCATTAAAATTGTAAATTGTCTGATGTTTTTTTTTTTAATTTTATGAATAGGTAATCGAACGAGCTATCCGCGTCAATTGGCGACCACCGAAATAGCACCCGCACTAGACAGACAGACAGACAGAGGCTATCCAGATATCCCCTTTAATATAACATCTCCAGTACTGGCTACACATATCTATATTTTCATGGCATATTTTAAGGTACAAAACACAATATACCCATCACTTTACTTCGGTATCGAAAGTGACAGGAATCGATAAGCTTCGACTGCAATATAACCTCATACAAACTAACTTAACGAATGACTTATTTATTTGATCGTTCTAATTTATACAGTTAATTCACTGTCACTTGACTATATCTTGGTACTACGTGAGCAAAGTTTAGGTTCCCAGTCGTGCTGGCCCATCTCTTGCTATATTAATTACAATATAACACATATATGACTCAGGTTGGGGTAATAAACGTGAATAGAAAGCTTGTTGTGACGCAGACTGTGGAGGGGCGATAAAACGAAACCGTTAGTTCGCGAAGAGATTTATACGTATACATCGGGTCTAATATCCCGGGAAGCGTTGATAAATCTGTTACTTACACACACTTGTGTTTGATCGCGTGGGAATACAGTAAACAACAATGTACTTGTTATAAATCTAGACTAGTGTCTTGGCATTCGCTGAAGGTCGGTAAGAAGGAAAGGGGGATGGTCCAGAATTGTTAGGTAAACTCTGATAGCCTTTGTATGTAGCCATGCGAAATTCGTAAGCCTAAATTAAACTAATACGTATTAGAAACTATAGATCACATGTATGTATCCTAGATGTGAGTTTACCCTAATCCTTATACTAGGTAATAGATACAAAGAAATTAAGACGTAGATTTCACATCGGCACAGATCTAAACTCTAAAACCCTAAACTTCGTATCATATTAATTATATAATATCTATAATAAAACATTTGACATGAAAGTGTCCCGGCGTTCCAGTTTCCAGAAACAACACAATAATTTTCAGTTCGTCGTAAAAGCGTCAAATTATTTAACACCACACAAAGCCGATAAAACACGCGTGACAGACAAATGCTGCAAATATTACACGGAGAGGCGGCGTTAATAATTTATTTGTATGACAAACTGTGGGATGAAGAACTGAGGAACGCACGGGTGAAATAGGATGGCTTGTTCGAATGTCTTAAACTCTTATCAGGCCATCCTCATCAGCCGGAAAAGGTCCACTATGTTGTAGGCAAATTGGCAAAATGCTTAGCAGTCTTGTTCAGAGTTATTTTAGAGCTTATGTTTATTCCTTTTTAAAGCCGAATGTTGTCGATGCCTTTGGCTGCTGGTGAAAAAATTGAATTGAAATTAAATGTGTGATTTTCTATTCCACTCCCATTTGGGTAGTGGGAATAGGATATGCATTACAATGTAGAAAACGCTCATAAGTTAAGTTGTGGACATAATACTTAAACCAATTATAAGATAACTATTCTGAATGTTTGAAATTCAGTGCCACCAGCAAACATTGCTGTAATATCTATGGCAGAAATGTTAACAAAATGTCTAATGATAAAATCAAGAGCCTTAAAAAGCCTATCATTATAAAACCTAAGCCTTTATATAATTATTGTCTATTAGTAGAGTAATGAATAGTATTGCCTATGAATTTGATTAACTCACTGCGGTAGACATTATAATGGTCTCTGGCAACCCACAATTTCGAGTAAAAAATATGAATCATTCATAGTAGGCGTTCATATTTCACATTTAATCGTTGTTCAGGTTTTTGACGTTCGCCCTTTAGCTCACTTCTAAGAAATGTATATTTAAATTTACACGTTTAACCCATCAACAAAACCAATTAGGCATACACACAAAATAGATTTAATAGGTACTAAACTACTTGTACTACAATAGAAAAAAATGTTGATTTTTTAGATCTCATTTTTACAATGTCAATCGCTTTCTCGAGACAAATCTATTCATCAAACCACATCAAGCCCATCAGGTCACCAGAAACATATAAATACATTTATACGAGTAAAACACATTACCCGCCTTCTGACAGTCGGGTAAATATCCCAACCACACACACACATACAGCATTATCTAAATAAGACTCACATCTAATCTGATTACTCCGACGTAGGCAGCCTAGCCGTCAAAGGTCGTTGACGCTGAATTCCTAGGCGTGGGTCGGACATAGTAATAACTAAATTGCTATTCATGCCACTCTCAATACCGAGCTTTGAGGAAGGCTCAGGGTACGGGCTCACGTTTGTTCGATCCGTAACAAAGCAGTGTGGCCACGGGCTAAGAACTTAGGTTAATACACTCTAAAGATCAACGTATTTAGATCAATACAGGTAACATATATATAGGGATATTTCGACAGTAGCAATGAACAAAGGTGGATCTGCATTTTTGTGATTTTATTTTTATTGCATTAAATGTCTTAAAAATGCTCTCTCGTATTATATTTTATTACTTTCTCAAATAATGAATTTCTATAGTCGAACTTGAAAAAAGAAAGACGATTGATTTGAGCTTATTAATTCATTTCTAAGATCTTTAATGCAATAAACACAAAATCACAAAAATGCAGATTCGGCTTTGTTAATTGTTACGGTCGATTTATGAGTTTATAACTTACGTTCAAGAATTATTTCTTAAATGTACGCAAATGTTTACACATTGTTATAAATGTATTCTATCAACTATCCTAACAACTATATGTGTAGTTATAAATCTCCGAGTACTTTTAATAGCTTATGACGTCAGGACATCTGTCAGATCAGTTCAGCCGTGACCGTGGTTGCTGTATAGCTTCTAAAACGTTAAAATAGTTTTATTAAGTTCAAGAAACAAAGTCGTAAAGGTCCGACAACGAATAGAAGAAAAAGATTTACCTATTTTCCTTTTCATTGGCTTGGCTGAATACTAAATGAAAAAAAATATTCTATTGCTATCGACAAGCGGAGTGTCTTGTACTATCATAAAGTTATTACGTATACTTTATCATAATAGGTTCGTGTGCGTGTGTGTGCTCTCTCAGGCCTATTATCCTGTCATGACGATTATTCTATAATGTATTTAATCATAAATATTTATGGATTCATTATTAATATTCATTAGTTATTATGCTCAATGCATAATAAGCGGTAGCCTAGTTCGCCTCAGCTTTCATTAATACTTAATAAATGAAAGATGGGAAGCCGCTAATGACGACATCATTAATGAAATTAATGGCCATTTTGTTGTATAGGTTAATTTATTTTGTCCTTTATGGCAATTTTTGTAAACACCTAACTTTCGACATCTATTTTTACGCATGAAATGGTTTCTATTCGGTGTATCGAAACTAATCTTTTATAACCTTTACAAATCGCTTTAAATGTCATTTTTATAGTTTCCTAGAGTCAGAGATGCGTAGCTAGATATTTTCCTTTAGCGTTATGTTTGTCAGAAGGCCCAATGGGTATCGCATTTCGCAGTTGGAAACAGTAAAAAAGAGTGAAGAGAGTTGAGACAGTAAAAAAAACGACAAAACATCACACATGACCAATATTTTTAACATCTCATTCACATGTGTCCAATTAGTATTCGACAAGCTCCCGACATCTTACAAGTTGATACTTAAAACAAAAATCGCGTTACAAAGCAGATTTATCTCAAAACGTCCGGCAGCCATTTACGTCACTGCCCGGTTTATCTGCCAAAGGCCATTAATTACCGGGAATAGAACATCTCGGAGCCCCCCAAGAGCAGACCAACTATGATTAATGCATGCGTTTCAACGCTTCCAGCTATTGTTACGTGCATTACTAACGCATCGTCAGCAGAAAGCTTCACTAGGAATTAGTCCAAATAAAATTTTAGTAGATAATAGTTAAATAATAGGTATATTATACCTATTAATATCTTTTGATAATAGTCCCAATTTCTTAAACAATTATTCTTGTATGTTTTAGAAGAAATATTTATTTTTTCGGTATAAAATGTAAATTTATATAATTTTAGTTTGTTATCTACCTTTGCCATATTTCATCCATAATATACAGTAATTTTCGCATAAAAGACTAGTAAACATATACTTTCAACAACTTGAATAATTAATATACTTAGAAACTGTTTTATTTTAACATATTTAGTCCTATATGTATAATATTCACAATTATATTACCTACATATATTAACGTTTTTGTCTTCTAATAATGGCTATTTAATATAATATCAAGAAATTAATAAACACGTTACTATAAGTCTTTAAATGGGCGATTTTATAACCCTATTAAATATGCAAAATACATGCGACATAAAACAAGATGTTATCTCAGCCATTTTAAATTTCATGCAAAAAAGAAAGTGGCCCACACATTGTGGCGCCATAGCTGTTTCGATGGCAATTAGCATACGTGCCCGCTCGCGCCTGCGCCCGCGCCCGCTCGCGCCCGCGCACGGCGACAAGAGCGCTCGCCTGGGGTTACCATATCGGTCAATCAAACCGGACAGACCGGCTAGTGCTGACATTTCGACATCACTAACATCATTCAACAGCATACTTGATTCTTTACCATTTTAATATAAAAATGTATAAAAAATTAGAAGTTTTACTGTAGATAATATAAGTATATCAGATATAAATAAACTGGCATACAAAATCACTAATCTATGTAATATATTGTCATTTGACGTAAAAACAAAAGAAGATTCTTTGTCATAAATAGTCCAGCGAAATGTTCATTTGGATTTAAAAACTGATAGTATAAGTATTTACTATTTATATTGCGTCTTTTAATTTAGTATTAATACGATGAATAGTGTATATTCAAAACCAGACTTCTTCAAGAAAAGAGCGTATTCTTTCCTCAAAGGTCAGCCACGCATCTAGACCTCTGGTATTGCGGATGTCTGTGGGCGTTGGTGATCACTTTACATCAGGTGACCCAACTCCTCTTTTGCCTACTATACTATAAAAAACAGACTTTTTGATTATTTACGTTATATTACGTTCGATTTAGCCGGAGACGCACTATGTCCGGCTTTATCCGTACGCGTGGCAACTACGTTCGTCAGACACGCACGGCCAAGCGTGAGCCCGACTACATACTGTAGGCGATAAGAGAAGCCTGCGCACGAAACACGGAAGCACTATTATCTACGCTGGATTGATATACAATCATCAGCACCGTACCCACGTGGGGCCGGAGGGGGGCTGCAGCTCCGGGCCCAGTAAGAATCATTTTTATACCTACAAATGCCTTCCCTTGTCATCTCCAAGGTTCAAGCCCCGGGACCCGCTAGAGCCTAAACAGACGCTGCTCCATGTCTCTTTTTATACAAATATAAAAATGGTAAGAGTTTTTGTTTGTTTGTATCGACTATCGAATAGGCTCCAAAACTACCGATTTTAACCATTGTTATTTGTTACTTACTTATTATTATATCCTCTATAGGGTCGACCTATTTACGGAGTACTTTCTGAGTATTACGCAGACACAAGTGCACTCTGTAGGTCACACACCTCTTTCAGATTCTCCTATTCCAGAAATTACGAGAACCGACTTCTGAGGCACGGGACTGCTACACCGGCGACGACTCGACTCCAGACGTTATTAGAAAATGAAATATCCCTATAATACTTTTGGTCCGACCCGGTATTCGAAGTAACTCCATCCAGACTATGGTTGAACATGCTTACCACTAGACCACGAGGCAGTCAGCAGGTACCTACATGACGAATGATGAACTGTACACTTGATAAGGTATCGTCGCTTTATCACCTCAAGCGGCTGACGAATTTACTATTTTTAGAAGAAACCCTATCGTATACAGGACGCCACCTCAATGCGTATGAAACATTAACTAGTGTAATTAAGACTGTAATATTTACTGATGGTAACCTTCCGAGGATACTTATCGTATGAGTGGCCAATGCTGGGAGCATAAAATTTGATCGGCAGAACAATTACTGACTCGAGTAGAAGGAGAAGGAGAAGGGGCCAAAAAATCAGCCCTCTGAAGACTACCAACGCCCAAAGACAGCATGATTGTAACGCAGATGCGTTACCTTTCCCTACAGTTCCGTTCTTATCATCATCATCATCATCATGGCCTTCGTAAATTCACATACCGCACGAAACGCGACAGCACAACTGTCATGGCGGTATCGTGTTTGCGAGACAACCCTGATTATGGCGACCCAATTCAACTGAAACTCAGTAATGTAACCTCCTACTAAATTAATAATTCCCTTGTAACTTCAACAAAGCTATACACATTCGCACGCGAGGAATTTCATATACCACAAATCAAACAGACAGATGGGGGATTCTAAATTTGAATTTCGTAGATCATGGGATGGATGTAGGTCAACGGGAGCCTCAGCCGGATTAAAGCAGACACAAGTCCCACACACACATACACACACACGGTGACGTCACACACCCAAACGAGGACGGCCATTATATTCCACATTTGCATTAATTACATCATTAAAATTTCATTATGGTTATCATAACGATTCTTCTCGATACACCTTAATGTGTTTATATTAAAATACGAGGTCAAAATATAAAATTACTACTTTAATTAGAAGTCATATAAAATATTGAGACTAATTAAAATAATTGTAAGGTACTGCGGAGCTGATAAGCAGATGCTTCACATAATTTTATTCCTCATATTTTTGAGAGCCTTGGATCGTTTCTTAAGGATCGTTTCTTTTCTTCGGATGGGCTGGTGACAATATTATTGCAATCACCGTAACAGTCGAGGTACCTCTTGTACAGTCTTTCCCAAAGTGGGCGATAACGCCCCCTTGTGGGCACTAGATGCTCAGAGGGGGGCGGTAAGGGGCCAGAAACGACATAATTGTCTTTGAATATCAAGGTGTAATAACTAATAAGGGGGCGATATGAAGTAACTGATTTTCAAAGTGGGCGTTAGACGAAAAAGTTTGGGAACCTATGCTCTTGTACCTCTAAAATGTTACAAATCACTTCCCTTAGGGAAAAAACCAAAAAGAATGCAGGGTCGTCTGGCGGCCTCAGACATTAGTAAGTCTACTAGATCTCTAATATGTAGGATGGTAAGTCAGGTTAGATTGTAATATAGAAATATGCAGTTGGGTTACAGCAATGGTAGCCACCATTGAGGTAACCTACCTGCATATGCAGTTGCAATATGCAGTTACCACCACCATTGATGTAACCTACCTGCATATTTTCCTGCGAGTCCTCTAGACAATATCATGTACTTCATAACGACCTATAAGTGACCCCGTCCAGGTGACGAATAAATTTCCCCGTGCAATATAAATAAGGTCGCATACGTATCACCTCCATCGAACACCATTCGAAGGTGAAACGTAAATAATCAAATGCCACATTATAATGTTTGTGCGACTCGTGTAAAATGTAATTTGAAATACCTACATGAATAATTCAACGTATGATATTTTTTTTTTTTTTTTTTTATGGTATACTTTTTATGGCAAACAAGCAGTTGTAGCCATTTTGATGACTACCGACGCCCATAGACATCTGCATAAAGACTATACAGATGCGCTGCCCCCCTTTCTCCTCCCACCTCCATGGGCCACCGGCTACTTACACACCGCACGAAACGCGACAGCACAGCTGTCACTTCACGCCGGTCTCGTGTAAGCGAGAGGTACCTCCCCGGTCGTGCCGGCCCAATTCGGCTGCATGCAAGCATACAGCGTGGCACTACCTCTTACCAAAATTTCGTGAGTACATGCTAAGTAGTAGTTCGTACGTATTCGTGTAAAGCTGCAAGGTGTTTCGTTGGCAGGCAAGAATCGCGACTAATTAATGCAACCTATGAAGGTCTCAAAAAAGTGGCCGCATCACTTTTAGTATTTTATTTTATCTGACACCTGTACGCGTGCGGTGTGTACTGTGTATGTAGCCGGTGCATCAAGGAGGTGGGAGGAGGAAGGAGGGCAAAGCATCTGTATAACCTCTATGCGGATGTCTGTGGACGTCGGTAGTCATAAAAATGGCTCCAACTGCTCGTTTGCCCACTGATACTATGAAAAGCCAATCCTTGCAGTCGAAGCATTACGGTGAATTCTAGTTTCCAGGTGTCCCGATTGCCCAGGACGTCCCGACTTTCGGGGGTCTGGAGACATGTCCCGATTCACAATTGATCGAGACGCCGAATGTCCCGATTTTTCACTAACCCTCTTGGTTCAAATTTGGATAGAGTATTTTCTGATGAAATCGAAAATATTTGTAATGGAGCCCATTATACTATAAAAAAATTTAATTAATTATTTGCGAGAATACCTAATTTATTTTTTTGATATAAAAAATTATCTTTTTTATATTTCTACTATGTTAGTTGTTAATCCAAGATTAATAAGAGAAAGTGTTTCACTAAGAGCCTAAATCAGCTTAATAAATATACATTTATTAAAATCTTTTCACTTTATAATATTAGCGAAGATAAATTAGATTAGATACTTAGTAATGTTAGCATAGATAAATTACAAAATGAATAGTAATTTGTTTAATTCGAAAAATAAATGTCTAATAGCGTTTTATCTGCACTTTTTTTCATCATCATCTAATGTAGCTCTGATCTCTGACGGAAATTCTCAATAATCGAACGCATTGCTGACAACTGCTGCTTCACAGTGAAGAAAAACAAATACAGATTATGTTGATACTCAACACGGCCGCCTAATATTTAAACAGTTTATTTTCAAGTCCCAGAAGCAGAGCGAGCTATTGAATTATTTATGTCACAGACGCAGACGAATTTAAATTACCCTAGTTGGGCAGACATTGTTTTTCATCGACCCTGCCACCAGACAATGAACACTTGACACTATTTTAATTATACCGATACTTTATCGATACAACACTACGCTCAAGTGGTATCATGTATCATAATGAAGAGCATTACAATACATTCCCCTCGTTGTGCGTCTCGTATTCGCTAGCAATTGTGCAAATAGTGTTGCGCAATCAATTATCGACCGTACCGACAGCCGAGCGGCGACAAGGTTAATAGAATACGTTGCATAACTTTAAATGGCGAGAATAAATTAATTATTATTAAATCGATTAAACCCCGGAAACTATAAAATCGATAAACACATTCGCATGTAAACTATGTCAGCGTTATGCGATAAAGCGAAATCTTATCGACTTTTTCCGAGTATATTTTGAGAGACATGAAGCGATCACGTTCGCGAAGTATCGTAGTGATGTGAAAGTTTAATGTTGGCAGATAGTGAAAAGTTACAAGCGTATACTGCCCGCGTCACCGACGCCCGTGCACGAATAAATTAAACCGACATAAAAGACGGCAACTAGAATAAAACGACATGTCGTATAGTGAGGAGTTTACGAGGGCGAGACTAGAGAGCCGCCGCGCGCCGTCTACGCACACCAGTTGGCGCGGGTTCAACTCCTGTTCGTGGTATTTTAGGAGCCACGCAAGCCCGTGCGCCGCATGCATGTTTACAAATACTGGCGCACTCGATTCGATTCCACAGAATTTGTAAACACAATACCGCCTGGGATTGGCTCGCTCCGCGTACGCCATGGAATTCTCATCTTAGCCCCACATTAATTTCGTGGTGGGCTGTAAACAACGACACATAGCTCGAATACAGAATTACTTACTGCGCGCTGCGTAATGTATATTTATTAAGGCTGTAGCGAATTTTAGTAATAGCAACCTCATTGCAATAAGTCTTTATGACATTTAGTACTCTACTTTAGTAATTTACTGCAGGAACTGTGGGAGAAAGGAAGACAATTTAGAATAATGACTACAACAACGAATCGAATACACACACAAAACACCTGGAAGATTTTATTTCAAATTGACAGCATATCTAGCTCATTACTTATGTATAAGTAAGAACATTGAAGCTATTAGATATAACTATAATATTATACTGGTTCTTATATTAACTAAAAAACTTTACTTTACTATAAGATATAAGTACCATATGACAGTATCTAGAAAATGGGATAAAGCTAATTATTATTGTATAAAGTTTACTACTCCTGAAATTCAAATATTATAATACAACTATTCTGATAAATGATAAAATTTAAATAATAATAAAATAAAGGATAAAATTTAAAATTCAAATCTCTCTCTCATCTCGATACGGATCAGTACATTTTCACTCTCATTGTTCAAATAGTACGTTCGCAAATTAATGCAACGTACAAAAAGAGAAACACTGCAGAGGAGCACTTGTGCAATTCCTAAATAAATTATGTTATCGGCGAATGAATCGCGGCTAATTGAGAATTACCAATTCAATGAGTTGAGCAAACGGACGCGTCACAACACAATAGGCCGTTACATTATTCATTCGGTTAATCGATTTTAATAAACCGAAGGACGCGATCGTCGAATTTTGTCTAGATCGTAACCGCACAGCACTATCGTCATGCGGTCGGTAGAGCTATAAAAGTAGCTCAAAAGCCTATTTGGCGCACGTTTAAAGTGTGGTTTGTGTTGCTATTAACGAAAAAGGCCAGATATTAATGGTCTAGCGTGGATGACGTCAGTGATGGAATATAAAATTGATATTTTTGTTTGCTCTTGATACTTGACTTTTTGACGAATATTTCCATGCTCAATCCCTTATGAATCCAATTTATTCTATACTTGCAAATTCGAAAATGTATTATTAACTAATCCAAAAACAAGGTCTACTCATATGGTTAATTTATTAAACACATCAAACGTAACAAGACTAGTTTATTGTCAATTCAGGCTATCGCCGTATTCATTGACTCCATTATAGATAACATTCCGACAAAAACGAGAAACGCCAAGAACTCAGCGATCAAAGGCAAAAACGTCGACTCCAAGTGTAACGACCTGTCTAAATGAGAGCCGTATATTTGGTACGTCAAATATTTAAAGTTTCGCGGGTCGAGATTGTAAAGGCGAGACGGGCAAAAAACGTGAATGTCGTAAATGTTTCGACATTCGGGCCCGGAGCAAAGAATGGCGACTGCGTTGCGCCTTTGATAGCTTCACTAACGATTCTAGAGCGTTGAACCTCCGTGTACCATTACGGTGTAGGTGTACCGCCGTCATAAATAAACAAACGCAATTTATCACGTAGTATTTATGTTGAATTTCATAGAGAAATGAGCTCATCAAAGTGAATTGGTGTTTTAGTGTTAACTAGTTCAGTCATTTTATCATGTTTATTTTCGTAAACCGAAGCTGCTATCTAATCTGTGAGGTGTCTCGTTTCAGGGCAAATTCCATGATTATTTAATTTCTGATGTATCTGGATCAAGCCGGTTTTTAGCTTCGTCATCGTAAGATCACGTACTTACTCATCGCGAATTAATCATACGCGTCTATTACTGGAATACGGCTCATACTTCATACAACATATTGGCCATGTTAATAATAAAGGATAGTAGAAACTATTAACTAGAGTAAGTATAAAAGTTTTAACAAATCCGTTTTAATAGTAAAAACACAATCATAAAAATAGCAATTAAGTTTTAAACTAAAAGTACTATTTACTTGGCACATGAAGCATTCGAAACTAATTGTAATATACTCCTGTATATACAATACAGCACAAAACCCAATACCAAAAAACTAAACAAAAAGCCAAGACATACGGTGCGTGGTAATAGAACAAAAACAGCTGCGTAACCTTGAAAGTGGAAACCTGATTGTATCGCCTAATCGGACCCCAGTGGAACATGTGTCGACTCACGCGAAGGGGTATAAATAACTCCGACCAACTTTAATTGCGACTGCCGCACTTCAAAACTTCATTAACAGCCGTTCGAGCGTTGTAACTTGTAACACCCGTATTGTGACACTAGTTGTGCTACGCGGTTTCGTCCGCATAAGTTCCATTCTGTCGACTACTATTTCACCTCATTAGAATCTGAAATCTCTCTCAACAGATGCCTAGGTCATAAAAGCTGACTAGTAAGCTAGATTTCAGCTTGATCCATCCAGTAGCTTCATCTAGCGACGATCAATAATTCACTAAAGTCCACAAGTAACTTTATACAGATTAGTCGTGCGCTTATGCCAACAAAACAGGTCGACAACATTCCAAGTGCCCCCTGAATCGACGTATAGAGGTCAGTGACTCAACGGGGTGGCACTACGGGGGTGGGGGAGGTAATCACACATTTAAAAAGCCCCGAACATCTGCCGCACATGTGCGCTCCAAACGGAATAATGCAAGTTTTGTAGCCATTGACTGGATCAACACAGTTTTTATACGCTTTTTTACGTCCAGCCTGTATTATTTATCAGATTGTACATTTTTGGAATTACCATTATACAGTTAATGTACACGTACAGTTTTAATCATGAATTTGCAGGTTTATGCGTCAATGTACATTATTACATAATATAATGAGAATATATTTTATGGTTGAACATGATATTTTTGTCCGACATTACAATTATCTTTATTATATCTTTACTAATATCATGAAATATTGTGATTGTCATTTCATTCAATAACTACTCAGAAAGATACAGATTTGGATGAAATTAAGCATAGATCACAATTTATATGACAAACGTTGATGGACTCTTTCCCCCTTATTAATAAACATAGAATAACTCTATCCAAGGAATAACCTAGTAATAAACTGACAACTGTTAAATTCCATAATAAAAACACTTAAAAAGTATGGAATTTGACAGATGTCAGTTTATTACTAGGTTATTACTTACATATAGTTATTCCATGTTTATTAATAAGGGGGTTTAGGATTTAGATTTTATTCGAGTAGCGTCGCGTTGCATAGCTAATCTCTTTTATAAATCACTCTTTATTATGCTTACAATTGCCAAAGTAATAAAATGCTCCGTGCCTCCACAATTACACATAATTTATTAAAAATACAAACGTTGTACAAACTCGCCTGGTATTTCCGTGTGAGTTTGCTATAAATAAAATATTTTTAGTGATTTATACATGTGAATTGTGTCCGTGTATAATATAGTGGCAGCGTGTTCTCAGAAGTCGGGCTGAATCTGGAGTGGCGCCAATTATCTTTTTATTCGGTGGAGGTCAAGGAAAAGATTGTATCCTATACCGTCCTATACCATACACGCCGTAGGTCGTGACGCAAACTTTTTATTGGTTTTGCGGCTGATTTCCAGCTTTATTCGAATGTCCGACATTAAAAAAAACTATAAACCGTTTATATCGCAGTATATTCTGATAATTTACTGTACTGGTGACATAAGTCGTCATCCGTGGCCAGCATTAAGTTACAGAGTTTAGGACTTTTCCCCTTTAAACCTCCGCCTTGAGCTCTTCAAAATACCACAACTGATTAGCACACACACTTCCACAGTCGCTTAGCCAAAAATCTTTTCCTTATTAATATCATCAGCAGCAGAAGCTAGAAGCCTACTGCAGGACGTCTGCTTCCCCCATAGCGCCACAGGTCACGGCAACAAGCTTGTATGTATAATAAATGATTAGATCGATCTGAGTTTTTGTGTCCGTGTCGCTCGGAGGACAGAACGAGATGTGTTCGTGACTCCCCCGGGGCGGCCCGTCGTGATTCACTCGTTTTTGTTGTCCCGGACATGAGAGAGGATGTTTTAAAACCTCCCCGCCACGATTTCAATCACATTGATAGCGTAATTTGAATCCAATTTTAGATGTAACGTTAGTCGTTAACCATCTTAATTGATCTATAGTAGAGTTAACACGAAAATCGAGGTACATAGGCAGAAAGCCTAGTCTTTTACGTACGGACTTCAAAAAATATTGTTAACGTAATAATGGCTTAATTGCTACGATTAAAATCCTGAGCAAAAAAATACCTGATGGTACTGTATCAAGTAAGTGCTGCATAAAAAACATTTATAAAGAAAACTTCAGCTGTTCGCTTGTACGAAGCCACTAGACTTGTCCAATAAATTTATCATTTTAATCACATTATGCACTCACAAAACCTGTCCCATTAATTCGCCTCCTCGAAAGGGGAAGTAGGAAAATAAATTAATCGCATAAAATTACATTTATTGAGATAGGCATCTTTCTGTGTGGTTTAATTGGCATTAAATAAAACTGTTGTAATATTACCTCACGACGTTACAATCTTTCGATCACTATGATTTGGTGGATGAATAGTAGAGGCGGACAGGCGAGGAGGTAGAAGGAGGGACAGGCAAGGGGGCAGGGGGACGGCAAGGAGACCGAAGGGGGCGCGGGAGGAGCGGAGTCCCGTTAAGAGAAAGTAGTCGCCCGTACTGCAGCGGCCGCGCCGATTACATCGAACACCTCCGTATTAAATGTCGATACGTTTAAAACATTTTGATACTGATATGTAGGTACTACTGTCCCGCAGTTTCAATAGCCATTTTGGTAATTTTTTATTTGGTTCGCCACAATTCCTTTTTTATTTCTTCAATAGAACATTTTTATAACATTTATTACGGAAATCGTCATTCAGATTTTTTGCACAATTGTAATCCAACATTCCTTTATTCTTTTTATTTATTCCCAACTCTCATCTGATTCACACCCCATATTTAGGCGTAGACAAGATTCTACACAAACACATCTAATATAGGGGTCATTCAAGTATTACGTAAGCAAAGGTTTAGGTATTCTTGTATCCCCTTTGCAGCGAAATTCGGCAAAACATTAGCGCCCCACCCCTATGCTTACGTAAGCGCTGACGTAATACCTTGATGATCCCTTACTGAAATAACACAAAAATAACAACTGCTGTCTTTATAAAAATTTTGGAACAATCTGCTTAGCGTTTTTGTGAGAATTCTATGAAGCTAAAGCCTCTGTATAATATAACATTTGTTCTGTAAGGCTATGTCTGCAGGTATCAGATGATCAGACATCAGCCATCACACATATTTTTTATCACTTCCACACACACACCATCCTAATCGAATCTATGAATCTGCTTGTTTATTAAATCTAACAGCCACAATTACCATTATATAGGTAACACGTTATACATATTACTCATACGTGATTATACTAACAAGTTAATTAAACATTCTACAGGAAAATTGATGAATAACACTGTGTATGTACAATATATAAGTCGGATCGAGTCCCACGGTGACGCAAGTCACGGAGTTATAACTATTTTTACACTTAGTTATGTTTTTCTCCGGCCACTTAGCGAATAGTTGCGAGAATATCTATTGCACATTGTATTTACCGTAAATAAATAATGTAAATACGTCATACGTACTAGTTACATATGGGTTTCTTGACTGCCAATATAATAAAATCTATTTTGACACAGATATCGTAAATGTGTTTCCGTTTCAAACAGATTTATGTTAGTTCTTTTGCTACGCCCAGTTTTGTATCAGTAAGATAGTTCAATAAAGTCCTTCTAGAGGCTTCCTTTTTTATACAAAGCAGCACAGAAACCGACCGTATAAAAATAAACCCGTATAGAGAAAGTCGGCATTTTATACAGATATATCATTAGTTTTGCATTACATATATTTCTCCAACCTTCGCAAAATTCCATTCTACTAAAACCTAGTGGTACACGGACCACGGCAGAGCTGTCTGTTGAAGCTAAACTATACAGTGTTTGATAAGAAACAAGCGCAAAGGAGTTGTAGTTTGTAGTCATTTGAAAATATCTTGAATTAGGTTTTCTTCAACGTATTTCATAATCCTCAATCCTTTTCTTTTTGTCGGACCTAAATTTATACTATGGAAGTGAAGAGAATCTCAAGATGAAGCTATGATCAGATCTTCATGAGTCGAAAGGGGGAGAGAACCCCCATTCTCCCGTAGACGGAAGAGATGCTTCCCAATATGACAAGGTTTATAATAGTTAATTGAACCATAATCACGGCCAGAGAAATCTTCAAGCGAACAAATGATAAACGCACCTATTTTAAACCAGCAATATTAAAATCGCGCGCACTTGACCTTAATAAGTTATATTCGATCGGCAATGTCGAATCGTGAGAACGTTTAAAGGACAATGGAGGTATTATCCTCGTTGCGAACGTAAACAGCTTTATATAATTCTGATTATATTTTATGTTATGGCTAAGTGTTGTAAAGAATGCGTCGTACGTTCCAACCTGGTACAGTCATGATCATGCCAACCGTTCACGTCGGCTGGAGTAGCTATCGCGCGCGGCCGGGGTTCTATGATGGCTACCTGACCCCACAAGGCTACGACGTCGTCGGGGTCGCTTTACTAGCCGAAGCGACCCCCTTGAGTGATGAAGACCGGTCGTTTAACTGTGACCAGTCGCTGGAGTGCCCCGTTGGTGATAGATCCGGGGCACTCCACCACAGCGGCCGAAGGCTCTCGCAGTGGTTTTTAGTCGGTGCCGAGTCCGACACACCCTTCCGGCTCACCCAGGGCCGGTTGGACAGTGCCTAAAAGCATTTTCCCTGCGAAAAAAAAAAAGCTATCGCGCGCGGTATATTAGCTATTGTAACTCTTATATCGGGAAGAAATTCTCCCATTTTCCTTTTCGAGCCTAAATCTAGTCAAGTCCCATTATGAGCAGTAATTGCAATCTGATGAAGCTGTATTGGACTTCTCTTTGCTTCGACAGTATTAATTCTGTTTTCAAAACTTATTCGACCTACACAGAGGCATAATGAGTATCATCTTTTACTGAAGTATAAGCGTAACTACGCTTTTTTCCATAACACTTTTCTGAGACTTCTGAACAAAGTTGCTAAAGACATCCTCGGTTTTATTCAGAATTTTATACTGCTACTGTCTGCTGAAGATGTCTTTAGCAACTTTGTTCAGCATTCTTTGTGCTCTATCTCCTACACGTTCTTTAAATAAAATGCAAATAAACAAATAAACATTGACATTGACATCCTCGGTTTTATTCAGAATTTTATACTGCTATTCTATTCT
>LUGF01011948.1:97969-126633 GCA_001625245.1 Calycopis cecrops
AGGCTCAAAAATAAAAAAAAATAGGCGAAAGAGAGCTGAGAACACCGAGTTCATAGCTCCTTTGTATCCTGCTACATATATCCTAGGATTATAGATTAACCATTAAAAGGGGCACTTACCTATGAACATTGGCGTGATTTAAAAAAAAATACCTACCCCAAGAAGACGAGAAGTCACCTAAACTAACAACTCCGAAAAAATTACAGATTAAACAAAACTGGAGGACGAAACGTGAATTCCGTTTCCTAAAATAAACATAGCAGAATCATTCGTCAAAGCAAACGCTAAATATTTACTCATGGCATATTTAAAGCGGGCAACACAGCCCAGAAACCGGTCCAGTTACGGCAACCTGTTTCGGCAAGTAAAAGGCATGAGAATATCAACCTTGTTAATTTGCTATTAATATCCAGTCGCACTTTATTATCTCTGAGAATTTGGAGGTGTATATGCTAACATCCGATACGATTTTCTTTCTTTTTTTTCGTGGGACAAATCCGATACGATAAGAATCCGGGATGGGAAATTTTTTTTTTCGCTGCAATCTTTTTTACTTTAGTTACTAAGTTACTTTACGGGTTTTGACATGATAAAATATTTATTAAAGGTACTAGCGAAAACATGTACTCGGCATAACATAAAATCGGCTCGTGACCACGTCTGTTGTAAACCGGCCGAAACGTCGAGCAAATGTATATGTTTTCTAGTACATACTTATAATCAATATTTTATAGTATTAAAACCCGTAAAGTCACTGCAAAATGTGTAACAAACACTAAAGTCTCGAAAGTCCAACGATTATGAATCTACAGTTAAAGACGATTCGAGATCGATCATATAAACACACAATCATAAACAAGGGTATTTTCCTTTACTAATTATTTGTATGTTATCGGTTTACGACCTTAAACATACCTTGTTTTTTATCCAAACTGGTAATAAGAATTTTATCACACACAAAAAACGCGCGTTTTGTTGATATGTTTTTATACGAAAACATACGACTTCAGGATGATTTGTTGGCTTTTTAAATTTGGATATTTTATAAAATGTAATACTAGTATATGTAAGATAGATTTACTATAAAAAAAAAATATTGCCAATTGCCATTGGATTTTCTTTGTTCGCGATAATAGTAGAAATGATTGAATCAAATCACAGGACTATGATTAATTATTCGATACGCAATTTGTGGCTGGTCTAAAGCCATATGTTAAAGACTAATATTGTAAATAATTAAGTCTATGCACAGAGAATCGTGACGAATAATATAATTTAAAAAAATAAAGCGACAATCTTAAAATCTAGATACATATACAACTTAGCTTTTTAACTGTTTCAAAACGACTCTACTAGTATTGGCAGTAACCTTAATTGCCTTTTGTTTAATCGATACATCGACCTAAACGAACACGGAATCATTAACGTAAGTCAGCGAGACGAGTAATGATCGACTCGCATGATTGAACACCTATTAGCCCCGTTCGAATGACTGAAAACAGTCAGTGTGTCGTTCGTGCTGATAACTTGTTTAAAACATCGCGAACGCGAGAGCGACACAAACAAACAAATTGTTTCAAACAGGCTGACAGTTCATTACACACGTCTATTTATAACAGGGAACACAAGCCGTGCCCCACAGATCCGTCCGCGTTATTTTCGGACCAACGCGTCGTCAATTTTTTCTATTTTTACTCAGTCGTAAATGTTTATTGGAGTCTTACTTGGATTTCGCAACGAAATCCGTATGTTTAATGACAAGAGTAAATCATTTTTTATTGGATAATGAGGCAAATGATTAGGCTTTTGGATAACTACCAATGTCTATAGGTATCCGCATGATTGTTATGCAGATGATGCACTGAAAACTCATAAACCGCACAAAAAATGCGTTAATAGCTGTCACTGTACCACATGTTTTATATTGAATGCCTGCAATATTAAATCTAAATCTTGTATGAAGAAATAAAGGCATTATATGCATACATATAATATTAAAAGAACTAATGAAACAACATATGTATCGTACCCACTCAACAACTTTGTAGAACATGTAAAACACGTACAATAAGAAGGAGATATCGGCGAGTTTTTACAATATAAAGCCGGACTACACCGTCAGGTTTAAAGCATTAAGCAGGTGTTTAGAAAACCACTATTCTGTGTCTATTCCTGACCGCCCGCATCGTCTGCACCTGACGGGCCAATAACCCACGGGCCATAAGGGTACACACCCTTATTAGGTCCGCGCTATAAATAAGGGGCGAATGCCCTTCGTTGCGTAAGGCCAAAACGCTCGCGTGTAAAAAACGACATTAATATCTAAAAATACATTCACCGGCTAATATCGAACACGCTATTGCAATCGCAAAATCGAATCATGTCATCTTATCTTCACAAAAAAGTATATTTTTAAGGTATACCATGCGATTGCGAAACGCTTCCACGGGGAACCAGTAAGCATATAAATACACGTATCACCATATGTGTTTAACCTTAATTCTGCCGTCCACATATGGCCAGCACTTGGGGGGATATAATTAAAAGAGGTACAGTCATCTGGTTGAAATTTATACGTCGAATCTCGTGACATTTCATCGAAACTGGTTCCAAAGTTATGCAACGTATAATGAAATGCGTCGGCTGTGTGTTTAGCATAATCACCTGTCAATCGACGTGAAATATGTTCGGTCTGCTTTAATACGATCTATTTTGAGCGGAAAAACCAGTAGACGTCTGGCCGTTGTTTTTTTTTTCCAAACTGGTATTGTAACGACAAACATCTGCGTGTACAAGGTTTTAATATGGTTTTATTATACGGCTGTTCACCTGGTGGCGAATGTATCTTAAATCTTCGTAGGAGGAATTCCTGGGGGCTGGGGTCTTTGACAAATGATCGTGTTTGCTTGTTGAATTCAGGTTTCAAGTGGACGTCATGTCCAACGTGTCGAAAGGGCTCTTTGATTTAAATTGCATTTGGAAATGCCTAGAACTACTTAAAATAACACAATTATTGTTGTTGGTGTTATTCACGAAGAAGAGGGTCAAAGAAACCTCTCTAGGAATCTCTGAAATCTAACCTTTGCTACTGCAAGGATAAATCAATTGTTACAAATTAACGATTAGGTCCAATATGAAATTCTTAGCGATAGTAAGATAGTAGTTGAGATGTCAAGGTAGAGAAAAATAACACTGATGATATCGCACGATGACGTAGTTAACAAAAGAAGCATGTCCAATTTAAAACAACATAAAAATGAAATTTATTAACAATAGCATATAGCACGTAGGCAGGTCCATAAAGTGTTGACACGGTACTGTTTATTATAATTAAGAAAACAAGGTTCATACGGGGTCGACTGGTTTTTAAGGACAATGTGCAATAAAAGTAAACTCATACAACCACAAGCAAACATACACTTAGATTGTATGTTTGTTTGTGGTTGTATTTTATTAGATATTAGATTGAACACACAGTGATCATCCTACACAATATGTTAATAATAATAAATAATACTGAACTAAAACCTAGAGCTGATGTCTTATTTGTATATGTATTATGATTGTATATGATTACTATCTAATATCTATACTATCTAAAGTGATAAATGCAGATTCCTTCAACGACACGAATATAAAAGCTGGTAGGTCAATAAGTTCTGAAGTATACGTCGCGTTTGGGGGACGAGAGGTCCGCTTTACTCAGATAAGTGGAAAAATACTAACAGCATCAAAAGATGATATTGCTAGTTTATCATCAATGCTATTATTATACTTTAGTATTCATTCATAAGCCAGCCAGCGAAAAACATCATGCGTAGAAGTCATCGTTGATAAGAATTTACCCATACGCTCATAGTTGCTCATAATTATTTTTTTAACGGATTCATTTGTCAAACGCGATAGAAACCGTTAAAAGAATCGTAATAATGAAGAACTTACCCATCTACACCTACTTCGTTTACATCGAAAAATATCGGTTGCATCGTTGTTACCACACTGTGTTAAACGTGCTAAATATTTGGACGCAAAAGCCGTTTCTATTTGGCCGCGATAAACAGATCATCATACGCTTCAGGCAGAAATGTGTTTTAAAATCGATAATTTAGAAAACAGTGGATTTCAAACCTTATATTCAACGCATTAAGGCGTTAAAAAGAACGTCGTCGATTTCAAAGGGTTGTTCAATGTTTATTATTGAAATGAATTTAAATTACTAAGGGTCTTCCGAGTTTGAGATTGAATATCAAAAATTGGAAACAACTAAACCTACTTTTGGTGTGATCAACGCATAGAGTTCGGCATACTATATGACATTTCCTGACTAATGATCGAAGTTATGTGAGTTTGTTCCCCATGTAGAAAGCTCATCTGCCAAACCAGCATCGTACTTAGTTTCAATGTCTAATCTGATCCGAATGATAAATGATGAATTCATTATCATATAATTTTTTCGCCCCTAAAACCATACCGCTCTGGACGCTCACCTATCGGAGCCAAACCGACTACTGTTAAGACTTAAATAGATAGTTTGCGTAATTTGTACACTGTTAAACTAATAATCTGCACTCACAACGTACAATTAGTTGACAATGATAGGGGCGCAAAACTTTCCACGACACCATTCCCCAGCGCAGTTGATACTTGACAGAACAAATATTAAAGCAACAATGGATACGTTCGATTCTTTTCTGCGTGATATTTTTTATAGTTCCTCACCATCTGAGTCGAATCACCTGCTCCTGGTAATCTTTCAAATTTGTTTGTCTAACTTTATATTTTTGTCATTTTCTTTTAGTGTCATTGCGGTAGTACAACAGTGGTAGTGCTACATTCATGCATTCAGCCGAATTGGCCCATCACGTCCAGGGAGGTACCTCTCGCTTACACGTACACGTCGTGCGGTGCATGAGTATCAGGTGGCCCTAGGTGGCCAATATAATCAGTATGTACATGGGCGTGTATGAAAATGGCTCGGACTGCACCTTTGCCTTCAAATAATAATAAAGAAAAATCAACAGAAAAACTAAAAAATCATGTGGCAAACGCTTAGAACTGACAAGGATTAATGGTATTTCCTATTGAGAATACATACAGACCTTTAAATACTTAGTTAAACAGAAACCCTTATCTAGCTCAGTTAAGAAAAAATCTTAATAAGCTCGTAATATAAAGTACCTATTATTTTGTCCCACAACAGTCCAATTTCATTTAACCTTTTATTCTACCTGACAACCTTTAGCCCAAAGTTGTCAGGTAGAAATTGCTGCCCTAGCGATAACACCGCTTTTGTGTACCTTTGTTATGTTTCCTGTGAAATTGTTTTTGTGGCCGCAATAAATAATGTCTCCTCTACTTATACTTACATATTGTGGGTTGTATTACATTAGGTACATTTACGCGTTATGGTATCTACATATATACATTGTATAGTATAATAATACTATACAATGTATTAAATATGATGTAAATATGGGATGAGATGCTTTCGCGTAAAAATATCCGAATATTATTAAGTCAAAATATTCTTAACGCGGCGCTGTGTCGTGCTTCGTTCGGTGTGTGAGTAGCCGGTGGAGGAAGGAGGGCAACGCATTTTTATAACTTCTATGCGGATATCTATAGACATACAAATGAATGACAGTCACAAAAAAAGGAACAACCGATTCTCGTTTCTCATAATTACCGAATACACAGAAATTTTATGATAAAATCAGTCTAGCCGTTTTGAAGGAATATGAATAAATACTAAATACTAATTAGGGCATAACCATGTTTTTAAGTCACATGTGTCAACGTGACACGACATTTTAGACAAATAAGCAATAGACTTGGCAACAAATCTATGTATAAATAACCGCAGATGGTACAATTTATTAAATAATTTACAATACCTTTTGACTGTCGGTAAATTTAAATACAGGTTGGGGTGACCGCAACATCTGTCTAAGCCAGATGCTAGGGTCACAAGGCTGGATTACGTCTACAGCTTGCTAGCTGGAATAAGTTATTGCCCGAGTCTAAGGCAATAGACGGACAAGGACAGATTGTACGAGGATATTGAGCAAATTTATCAACTCAGGCAGTTATCTCTAGGTACTTGGCTTGTTAATCCATGATATAAATCTCTATTTATATATCTATAAAAGTAAGTAAACGACTATAAAAGTTCTGCTCGAATTTATTGTAGAATTTCTACTATAAATTCGACCAGTACTTTTTATTTTCTTAGATATTTTCTTTTCTTAAATTCGGGCATATTGTGTTTGTAAATGTAAGTTCATTGTAATTTTTAAATTGATAAATTCTATATTTCTTTATTATTTAATGGTTTCATCTGCCCACTGTTGGTCACAGACTACTAAGAAGGTAGAATATCTTTAAGATTTTATTTTTTAAAAACGCAAACAATGACTTTTGATATTTAATATCTTGCCTTTGATTCTTTTTTCCTTTAATTTTACCTCAGAATGTTTGTCACGGTTCGTGCATTAGTTGAGTATTGATTTCTTGTGTATAGCTCAAGACATACCTATGATGTAGAGATCACGTAGAAAATGTGAAAGTAAAACTTATCAAACCGTTATAAATCGTTTAAAGTTAATAAATACATGCTCATGCCTGCCTCCCACGGGATCTACACCCTGGAATGCAGTCGTGAGAGACCACAGAAGAACACAGACTGCCATAGTATTGCTCCTCGATACATCATTTGCTTCAAAATTAAAAGTAATCTTAAAACATATCCAAACACAGAGTACATTGATGTTTTGTCATCAATGAGATTGTTGTCAAACATTGATATATTCGGAATGAACAACACCACTTTATTTTATTATATTCACACTTGATTACGATTCTTTTAATGGATTCTGTGGCCTTTGACAAATATCCACTTGTACAGTACGAGTTATGACGGAACCTCCGCAATGAACGAGTCCCTATTTACACATTATGTCTATCTAATAAATAAGGTAAATACTTGTGTAATTTATAATCACATTCGTAAGTAATTTTCGTTAATTATACTCAACATCCCTGAATTTAATCATGCGTAATAAAGTAGGTTCGCGTACTTTTACTTGAGAAAAGTTTTGATTGAAAAAAGTTTTCTCGCAAACATTTCTCCGTAAAACGAAATGTTCAAATTTATTTCCATTTTTGTACTTGTTGATATTATTACTTCCATTAATTTATACATGCCTAGTCTATAAACATGATTCACAGCATTTCAAAAGTGTAGAATTAATTTCATCAAAGTTTAAATAAACAAAAACTCCTACGTTAATAATTAATCTTACGTTTATTTAGAAACTATACTTTCCTTACTTAATGCCTCACATTGGAAGAGAAAAAGGTGGCAGCCCTAGTGATGAAGCAAAAAAGCCTGCTATTTTTCCCTTGTGGGCACCGCGGGCGCCTTTCTTGATCGGCATGCGGACAGACCAGTCGGGACCGGTTGTTGAACGAGAAATGGGCAACCACGCAGGCATCGCCCGATAAACCTGTGGACTAATTTCTTCTTCATCCCAAGCGGGAACGCAACCGGTTCCATCTTCATTCTTTGTAAACGAGACGGAATTTATTTCAACGGTTAATTGGTATTAACAGATACGTAATATGCTAATATGGTCCGTAATGATTTCGTTTAATAATGTATCTTGTTAATGTTTTTGTATGTACGCATATGTGGAATGTCTGGGGAAATTCCGAGGATTATAAAAGTTCTTGCGTCTCATATAAGTGAGATACGGACAGTAATCAAGAACAGCATTACCTACACACTATTAATTGTAAAGTAGGATTTCTTGTATATTAAATTTTCTCTACAAATTAAGGCAGAATACTCAGCAGTGGAGGCGTAAATACTTAAATTAATAGTATATACAGTAGAAGATTGTCTGGTTCAAAACATGATCTTGATAAAGGACAATACTTTCTGATTGTGGTACTAAGAAGTAAAAAAATGATCAATCGAAATTCACCGGAATCCAATTTCAAGCATTTGTATGGGGGCAAAAAGTCTACCTTTTGTCTACAAAATTTATCACAAAAACCTATAACCAAGACCAATTTAGAACCTCCTTCGGCACTTGCTAAGCTTCGCTTCTAAAATGTATTGATTAGATGGGATCTGAAAATATGATTTCTTATTCGTTTATTATAGAACTTTCTTTTTTCTAGCACTTAATTATAATCTATATTTTTTATTGATTAGACTAGAGGAAAAAAGATAAAAAAATATAAATAAGGTAATTTCAACATAATTTCGCTCCAAATCGCGTGCAAGAGTCTAGTAACTTCGCTATTAGAGTACAACATTAAAAGAGAATAAAAGAATTTATGACAATATAAAGCAAACTTTACGAACCTCCAACTATCGGTAGAACAATAATGTTCAAGCAACAAAAGGCTCCGGGCTGTGCTGTAACCCAATTGGTACCGCCTATAGGATATAACTACAGTAACAAGTTTGTGTTACAGATACACCGTTACACATATTGATCGACGCGAACGAGCTCCCGGGAACAATACCTGTGTCGAGAATTTCGCTTCATCCGTTCTGCTCCATCGAACAAACAATATATTTGTTACTTTCGGAAGCTTTTCACTTTACGTGTAACGATGTTACACATAATAACAGATTACGTATCTGTTATTTTCTGTTACACCATTATAATGTAATTTTTAAGGAATTATACTTATAAAAATACAATTTCATTCCTATGAAGATAATTAAAGATCGTTTTTAATCGTTTCCTCTCGATTAATCCGTCAAATTAAACCTGAACCTGTAGTTTGAAGGGTAGGGAAGCTGACTATAAAGTGGCGGATTATACATCAGCTGATCACACACCCCACTGCGCCCCCAGTCCACCTCCGGACCCCACCCACCGGCGGTGACGCGACAACGCATAAATGCGTTTCCCCTCGCATTCACAGCTTTTTTATCATTTTATTCATTTTACGTACCACAGTATATAAAACGTGCACGAGATATTTTGTAAAATAACAAAAAGAGAGACGAAACTCTGACAGGTTTATAGTAAGTAGCATTATTTTAATTTTTTAAATTTAATTGTGAGCCTTCCGTTAGAATTAGATCAATACAGATCACAGAGGAAATACCAATTGCACTAGAATATAAACTAATAGCCCTGACCTGGCTTTATTTGATTAATAAAGTCATTACTGAAGATATGCCTTTTTTATGACCATAAATCATTGTGCTAGTCGTATTCAACATAGAAGCTACAAAGACAAAATAGATGACACTTTATGCAGAATGTCTGCACCAACAAAATGGGATCCGAGATCATTGCCACAATAAAAAAAACTCGCCAAAATTACATAGAATTCATACAAAAGTTAAATCGACTTTCATAGAACAAACAACTTAGTTCCGAGAACGACGAACTTACAAAGTACTTTTGCAGACTGTTTGAGTATTCCGTTAAAGTTTTGTAGGTTTTCATATTTAAAATCGTCATGGATAAATAAAAGAAAAATGCACATAACTTTGAAAGTTAATGTGCAAATTAAACCATTTTAAACTTTACAGGTTTCATTAACCATCAAATTTTAAAAAGCAAAAAATAAAATCAAAAATTTATCGCATACTTTTTACCGAGCTATAACTTTGTACCTTTAAATATAAAATACGTAAGGTTCTAGGGTAAAGGTCAAAGAGGAAGGTTAAACAAGTCCACGAGTCGGCTTCGATTAACTCGAGAGCGATTGAAGAAAGCTATGTCCAGCAGGGGACTTATAAAGGCTGATTATAATGATGGCGAAGAGTTATTACTAAAAAAGAATAGTCGAAAACAGCCGCAAACGTTAAAGCAAAGAAGAACACAAACAAACACTCGTCGAGGCTTAACAAAACCTTTTGATAAATGAGTTATGTTAGAAAACATGAATATCGCGCGGATCACTTTGATATTATCCAGCAATTCATAATAGATCCGGGGGATTTACGCACGTAAACTTGTAACTCAGTCATCACCCAGTGTTTATCGTGCCCGATGATAAGTAGGTATCGAAAACGGGCCGCACTTGGCACGGCCGTTGTAAAACAGACAAATTATACTCCGGTCTGGTGCAGATACGGACTAAAAATAGTCATGTTTAAGCCCCAATATGAGTTTACGCGCTAGCGTTCACGAATGAGGTCAAACGAATTGGCATACGTCCCCGTCGTAAGGCGGTCTGTTGAAATTAAATCAACATGGCGTCTTACGTCACCGTGACTCACAGACAAAACTAATGAAGGAATATTTTATCGATTCCCCGTGCGGCTATTTTATTTGTCTATTAATTGCCTGATAAAGTGGGTAGAGACATTAGCACAAGATGGATGGTGTAACTTGGGACCGTTTGACAGCTGACCTTTGACGATTGTTTTAAAACATACGTCTCTTAGCAAAATTTATTTCATCAAGCCTATATTGAATACCGTTTAAAGAGCTTACAAATTTCTTTAATTTGCTCACCTATACCGTAGGTAGATTAGAAATTACCTCAAGAGTTGTGCATGAGATTATGTCACTGTTTGGAACATTGAAGTTATCTAGACACTCGTCACTCGTCAGTGTATCCAGTTGTCCAAAGACAATGAACTGGGGAAACATAACCGTCTGGATATTCAAGAACAGACGATACAGACATAGAAGCATACACGCAGAACCTGACTAAAGTAGTTAGTATTTACCTCTACATTAATCTTACTGTGGTTATATTCCATACGAATTATTTACTACGACTACACTTTTAGCAGGTTTTAATGAACAGATTTGTTTCTTAACATATAGCTAATATATTAAAGACAATTATTTTTAAATTAAGTCTTCATATAGTATAGTTAACTCTATCTGTAACTTTATAGGGAAACTATAGGTACAACTAGCTTTTAGTACACATAAAATGCACATCACACACCCAAATTCACTGCAAATATTACAAAAAGCAAAATAAAAACGCTCACAAAAACACGGTGAGTTGTAAAAAAACCATTGTTCAGTTGCACCCGCAGCTCGCAGGTAAATGTGAGCATTAAAATTATCTCAAACGAGGCCACATTACGTCGTTGCAAATGTGCTGCAAACAAACCGCACGTCTCGCCTTATTTCAGCTACTAACGATAACAGGCTGGCCCTGAATTATAATTAATTTATACAAGAGCTTATCTACTAAATAAAAAGAAAAAAAACTTATCTACCTATGTTTTCACGGTGTACTCTAGCTAAGTAAGCCTCATAAAATAGAACTCTAAAAAAGTCAAACAAAAACTAGAATTTGTTTGAATTTTTCTAGAGGTCTATTTGCATGTATTATTCGTTAGGTTTTGCATAATAATTGCTACTCTACAATCTAATAATATACAACTTATGTCTAATGAGTAACCTATTAACTTGATGCTTGATCATTCATTTCTTTGTACTTAACTTACAATGAGAAGGGGAATGGTGGAACATATTTGAACATTCATATATTTTTTCCCAAATACCTTAATAATTTTGTATGAACTCAATTTATTACTGCGTCCGCATCAGGAGAAACTTAAGAGTATTTTTTTCAAAGCCCTGGGCTAACTTATAAAAGAAGATCTAAAATCAGTCGTCACCTGCGAGAGTCTAATGTAAAAAACAATGTATTTCGCTCGCTACAGTTACAGATTATACAGAAGCGATGATATGTAAATAGATCAAGGTAGAAGAAATTTTCCAGCATCATCATAGCCTTTGTTGAATTACAATGATTTGCGTCAATAGCGTATTAGAATTTCAATCTTATACAATACGAAGTGACGGCGTAATCATATTCAAATATCAGAATATCAAATCTGGACGCTTCAAAAGAAACATCAACACAAACATTTCATATTCAAACTAAATTTATGTAACGTCTATGTTGTTTGTTGATAGCAACAGAAAGAATGCAAACTTCTATTAAAGCAACGCTCAATATCGCAATGGAAGGTATAAATAAAATTCCAAGAGCTACCAGAGGCTATAAAGGTCAACGTTATTTTATTCCAGCTTTATTTCCACGGTCATTGAGAACAATAACAGAATTGGAGCTCTGCGCGCATAAAACAGAACAATCGGTCGGGTGGAAACAGAGGAGCAAAATAAATCATATTGAGCATTGCGTGTGCCGACCATAGATTTTCGCATTTCGTTTCTGCACGCCTTCCGCCGCCCGCTCATAATTACAAAGCACTTTCGCCAATCAACGCCACGACGCGGACGCCATCTTGCTATTTATACTGCAAAATGGCGGCTGTGCACAACACGTGTTCATTTTCTTCGATTATTTACGGACACTAACAAAAACATTGATACTATAAGGCATTTCATTGGCCCGTTAAATTATTTACTACTTAGTTGATATTGCGAATGTCTGGTGTCTGATGTCGCTCACAATTTATATTGAATAGCGTTCAGTTACGATGTAACCGTTTGCGAATGAAGGTCACCTTGGCCAACGACCGTATTGCATTTATCTGATACAAGTTTACGAATTAATTATTCTTGATACTGTCAAAATATTGCTGTCGTTTAGTTTTTTAAAGCTAAACATGACTTCTTCGGAAATATACATAAAATACAATGACGCAGCAACTACTGTGTTTCCTAATAACTAAATGACTGAATCATTTTACGTTATATACATTAAATTGTTTTAAGCTTTCACGATTTGTATTCATATTTGTATACTGTAAACGGGACTTAATCGCGTTTTTATAAAATCGAAGTATTTACCTCGACGCTCGACGTTTCGGCCGCAATGCAACGGCCGTGGTCACGAGTAGACTCAATTTTATAAAAACGCGATTAAGTTATATACATTATAATTAAAAGCATGCCTTCGTATTGCATAAACATTTATTACATTTGCACAATACTTGCAAAATGCAATTTAAATTGTAATATTTTTACAGAAGTATCGTATTACTTCCGTCAAGTCATGTGCCATATCTAGTCGGATACAATGTGTATATTTATCCAGTTGATATCAGTATCAAACAGAATCGCATTCACATAACACTAGTGAATGTTGATAACTTATCAGCGCGAACTGGGTCACACAAACAACATAATATACGGATAAAACCTTGGCATGTCGAGCTGCAATAGTATTTTATTGGATAACGTACTACATTGAACTCGGCGAAAGAATTTGTACTTCAATATCTCGAATATTTTCCGCGCCCGGTTTCGATGGAGTTATTTTATTTATCATACAATATGCGTGGTGGTTATCCACACAAAAAATCCAAATATGCTTTTGTGGCGATGTTATTTCATGTCTATATATCTGCCGCGAAATTTTAACGCGACTATCATTTATTTTTATCGATCATTTCGCTTTGGGACACGCGGAACTGGAGCACGCTTCGAATTCCCCAATGCGGCATAATGTACACTCGCTTATGGCATATTTACACGCAAATATGCATTACAAATTATTGTCTCGACGATTTCCTGCTGCGAAGCTCGCAATTCGAAACAGGAAACCGAATCCGAAGACCATTTCTATGCAGATCTTGCAGAGACGACCGTTTAGTATTCAGGGAGTTTTGCGGGCCAATGGCGGGTGACTATCAGCAACGTCCAGCGCCTCTTGAATATGTATGAGGGGGCACTTAAACACTCCGTACACACGCCGCGTCGCCATGACACACATCCTTACAATGAATTCAATAAAGTGACTTGAAAGCGTGATTTTTATTGCTGGCCGTCAATTCGAGTGCTCAATTTTAATCCTTGATGCGAGTTGGCAATGAGATTGAACAGTAAACGTACACCGAGGCACTTGAATTACCGATCGAATGTTTGTTGCTTTTTATAGCTCCTATAAATTCGTATAGTGGTTGAAGTGCGAGATAAATTTGTATATAAAAACCCTGTTTCGCTTGTATCTAAGAGAACTATTAATTCATACTTAACACATCAGCTTATCAATGATTTGTCTACTGACAAATTGATGTTTGTAATCTAAGAGGTTATTAAAGCCTCAACAAGATCATTACGAATAGTAAATTATGAATTAAATTGCTCAGATTTGCCGTGCACGGTCTCAAGTCATGCGTTTATACTTTACAGAATTGCGTTTAACCTTATTATTTAGACGTTCTTGGGAGAGAGTCATTTTAAACAATGGAACGAGATAATTGTTATAAATTCATTGTTAAACATGATGATAATTATGATCACGACTTTAATGACATCATTCAACTAGAGCTACAAACAATACACTTTATGTAATGAGTTGTTTGTTGAGTTTGTAGTATGATATAGATAAAACTAAAATGAAGAGAAAGCCAAATAGGTAATTTACACATAACTAAACCATCGTACGATTGAATGCTTCGTCAGAGTTCGAAATTTCAATGTTATACCAAAATTAAGTCAGGTTTGTTAGTTAATTAGGTTTAGGTATTATTACATTTATCTATGATATTACACACACATACAACCTCAAATATGAAACATTATCAACAAACTACGTAACGGATGTAATGATTAGTAATGTCAAAAAACGTAACCAGATTCGAAGATACATAACTTTTAATTTTAAATTTAGGTTGGCGGCCAAACGAGACAAATGCAAAAAAATGTAAACCGCGAACGACGATGCACAATACAAAAGGAATGAGAATAAAGCATGCAGCGTGCGACGTGGGAAAGCGAATGGCGTATCGGCGGCCATCTTGTAGTGGGTTCGTTCGGAAAACATCACGTGTCCACACATCCGCCTGGCAACAGCAAGAGTAAACGGAGCGGAACAATTCATGCATACAACCGACCACGTGGTTTTTTTGTGCAACATTCCTCTCACTCGAACACAATTGATTGGCGGCGACGGTTTCGTTTATATTTGTATCTGTCGTCATTTGTGCGACAACTGCGCCAATATTTGTTAGCAAAACAAAGTGGCTATTTGTGGAGGTTGCGACCTTTAATCACTGGTTTGTTTTTGCGAAGTGACATACATGTTTTTGTGAATCGATCGTGTGATGTCTTATTACATTGTTTTTGTTTATTAGTGATATCGCTGGGTATTTCAAGAATATTATTTATAGATCATAATAAACCACTTTAACTCATAATATGCTTTCTTAAATCAGATAGGCATCCAAGTATGCTAATTACGGGTAATTTATTATGAGGAAATATGTGAGTACTCATTTAAATTTATTAAATTTATAAGAGTAACTGGTTGTGCTTCATGCGGATGGATGCGGGCTGCCAAGATCGAGATGGTAGGCGCTCTATTGGGGAGGCCTACGTTCAATAGTGGACGGCTATAGGCTGATTCATTCATTCACAAGAGTAACAAGAACGAACATTATCCAGGTAGCTGGCAACTTAAAAAGTAATTTTCCCAACAAATTGATGACGATGTCGTGTGTGGGCGGAAGGGCAATCTAAGAATAATGCCACAAGCATTATCTTGACGATCCATTATCATAACCATGCATTACTTAATGTTGTACAGGTTTTTCAAGTTCTACTACCGTAGATACATACTGGTATCACTATTAACAGGTTACCCGTTGAGTACCAGTTATACTCATCTAAATTTTGGATTATATTCTATACTCGAATAGTTATTTTCTTTGTTTGTTTTTTTTCGTTTCCTCAATGTTGAGTATCGTGACCACATGCTCTTCTCTTTTTTCTCTATATTCAGAGCAATATGGTATCGAATAGTTAGGAAGTTTAAATTTATTCATAAATATAGGACTAACTTCATCATAAATACAGAACTACCGGCCATTAGAAATTAACAAGCTCTGCGTATTTTATGCAGCCTTAGTACCAGACTTTGAATTTCGAATTCTTACGTAAAATAAAACAAAAGCGAACGATATAATCCAACTTCATTAACTGCTGCTATTTAAATTCCATTTCTCTTACAAGTTTTTTTAATTGCTGCGAGCGGTTTCACTCTTTATGCAGTTTCTTTGTCTTACCTAAAAGAGCTTGGTTTGTTAACGTTTTATTTTAACTATAAAACTCCTTTGACAGCTAATGCACCTTTTACATCCACACTAACATCTTTTAGCGCCGTTATGTAACCTGTTCTGGCGTAAACAAGATCCCGGTGCTCATGGGTTATGCAGAGATTTTATACGGACCCTCTTTGTAACACGCAACAGCATTCATTATGTGAAGACTTGCTTTTTGCTCTAACGTAAGCCATATTGCTTTTGTAAACGAGCATAATGTCTGAGTGAATGTATTCATAAATAACATATTCATGTTATTCCGAATACTGTGCTGAGGGAATATGAATATTGTCATTGAATACATAATAGTTTTTCAGTACTCAATCATTTCAAAAGGTAATCAATTTGGGTTAACTTGATTTATACATTATACAATATGTATAACTCGTTGATTATTTATATTACGTAGAAGCTAATTTAATATGGATTTTTGTGAGTATATTTATCTTTACTTGTACGTGTTTAATCATGATAATCAGCTGTACGATATATTACGTTATTATCATATAATATATACCATTATCAACACTTTTACAGTCTCTATCAAGATAGCAATGCAAAGCGAGAAGTTATTTATTATAATACGTTAGGAAAATGTATAAATCAAGTCACAGTACTTTTAGATCGGTAATTGTCGATCGCCAACATGTGATCACTCCATCACGTAACGCACAAAATAGAATCAGAACAAAACCAGGAAACAAATGCCACACGACAGGTAATTTCAATCGAACTCTAATTACTCAATTTGTAACGGTAAACAGATTCAAACGTAATGTCCGCCGCCATCTTGGATACGTCACGGCATTCATCACGCGCACGGCACCGCATTTTTTGCCCGCTCCAATTCGACCTCGGCGCTTTATCGTTATCAAACGGCTAACAATAAATAGATTTCGCTTGTCGTGAACCGAGCGCAATAACAGATAACCTTCGAACGCGGAGAATCCAATTTACTTGTACCCATACTCATATTATTACGATCTTATTGCTGTATAATAATAAAATGTTTTGAATAAATTATAGTTGTATCTTCATTCTTGTATCCACTGCCACTCATAGCCTTTATTTTGCAATGGATGTATTATATATAAGCCTAATGCACACCTGAACATAGGATTTTTGTCTCGAAATTTGTTGTTTTTACTTGGATATCAGCATGTATGGTATCCATATCATAAACTCCTCTATAAATTGCATAATATGGTGTAATTATATCTTTTATAATAAACTGTTTCCATCAAACATTTGAGACACCTTACTTGTTAAATCTCCCGGTACCGACCACGTGTTCGCTGCGTGTTTTTGAAGCGTCAATGAACGTCCGCGGTAACCGAAAGGTTGGAAGACATAATTAAGCTTGGATGAATTTGGAATATTTACGATGATGTCATACAAAATTATGTTACTAAATATAGTAACACACGTTATGTACATATTACATTACAATACAACATTGCTGACATACCAACAAAACTGTATTTACCTTACGACGAACATAATTTGTATTACATCACACGTAAGCACATTCCACATTATCACGCAAGAAATAAATGGCAACTTAATAACGACAGTGTACCAGATAATAACCTTAATGTATAAACACACGGTCGTCTACACGAGGAAAAACTGGATCTAGAATAAATGAAATTGGAGATCCTGATGTCTTTAAGTGAATGGAAACATGTATGATCGATTAAGGCAGATAAGAATTTTTTTTAAATTGTATTGATATAGTTGTGTTATTGACTTACACACACATGTGACTCTCAGTATCTACTTGTAATGCTAAACAGAACCAATTGAAATAATCTACCGCCATCTATCACTACAAATAATGCGACGTCGAATGCAATCTTGTGTACAAGAGTTACTGTAGTGCGTTGCTCCAGTTGCGACTTAATACTCTACTGTCCACTTAACCCCATTACCGGCGCAACTGGAAGTCAATTAGCAAGGCAATAGTTTTGAACTTTTGACAGCTGCAAACGAACACAATTGCTTTCAAACTGAATAATAATAGAACTGGCGATATTTCTAGAAAACTCGGTCACGGATACCCGCCGATCAGACCGTACGCTTGTGAGTTTTTCCCCTCTTAATTACCCGCTGATTTAAAAGCGAGGTTTATCACATAGACAAACCAAGGTCGCATATTACACGACTCTGTTACGGGGCAAAATGTTTGCGTTTACGAATTCGTGACTAAGGTTATTCTTTGTTTAATGAATAGGTACATGAAAGGTCAATAGGTTTTGCTCCGACAAATCGACTTGTAATAACGTCGTCATCATCATCAATCGGTCCTCGTTACTGTTGTACATCGGATTTTGTCGCGTTTAAAGTAGGTTTTTCAAAACTCCGATTAGAAACGCCGTGAAATCAACAATAAAGGTACGCAATAGCATCCATTTATACAATTTAAGATATCCATAGACAAGTGTCATAAAGCGGCTCTGTTAAATCATGAAGGAGGAGGAGCTAGGAAATATGGTAATATAGAAAAAAAAATTTTTAGAAATCTATGTACTTAAAACTATTCTTGTCGATACATCCGTCCAGCTAATATTTAACTAATGCATAATAGAAAATCACCTGCGTGGTTATCTACGTAACTAAAATTAGGTATGGGTAATTCGAATCTGAGAACTTATTTGAATAGAATAGAAAAAAGGTAATAATCATATAAGATATAAATCCAGAAATACATTTTACTCGTATCAAACAACTTGAGACATCAAATACGTGCGAAGGCTTATCAATAGTAATCGTATCTGGAAATTCACCGTATCAAAAATGATTGATGTGGATCTACATACAATCGTACAAAGATTTATAGTATACGCTTTTAAATGTACATTTAAATATGCTTCCAAAAAAATATTAAATGATGTTTTGCCAGGAAAATATATATTTCATTCCAGACTTTAAATTATAATTGGTCATAGGTATAGAGATGAATTTAAAGATCGTTAATAACTGTAATATATCAGTGAATAACTATTTAGAGGAGACATTTAAGGAGATAAAATACAGCTTTACGCTTCTCAACATAACTATTCACATGACCTTTGATAAAAGATAAGTTAAAAATATTAATGAATGAGGTGGTGACCTTCAGTGGTACAGCAACGGTTATCTCAAATTATAATTGTACAAAGTGCAATACGGCACGTCATAAAATTTTAATAATTATTATAAGCCGCAATCAGATAGAGTACGACTACCATTTATCATTAGATTACGATACAAATAATCATTGGCAACACATATTATAACAGAATATTTAATATATTGCACGTCAAAAGAGTCATTGTGAATACTGTAAAAATATTACATTTAATCCGAAACTTGGCAAAGAATCAAGTGCATTCGTTGAAATCAAAACTGAAAGCAATGAATAAAGAGACACTATAAATTTACTAGAGTAATGTAGTTTGTCTGTTGCCAGGCGGCAATTACTAGCGAAGTTTAAGCGGTATTTGCGAGCACAGCGCAGAGATGAGGAACAAGACTCCCCCATATGACTCCCAACTCACCCCTATCTAAAGATTCAAACTCGGGGAGTAAAATTGACAAAATTTCACCCTCAGTCCTATCCAATTATTTTGGAATCTTTAAGGCTGCATAACTTTCTTTGACAGTGTAACGCCGGCGACTGTTAAATTTTTATTAAATTTCCCAACTTGTATATTTATGATAGGTAATTAAAATGTGAGATAATAAAGTTACCAAGCACTAAAGAAATTAATTGTTACTGTTGGATTTGTTTTAAAACGTGTTCAATGATGTTGAGAAAATATTGTTATAACTCATTGTCTTCAGCAAATAGTGAAGTACTGACGTCAATTATTACTGGCGATGTTTATTTAATTCACAATACACGTGGTGTAATTGATACTTGTATATATACCACAAGTGATAATTTGTAAAATATTTTCATTCTAATGTACATTTTACAACAATAACATCTTATTGGGATCCGGTTTTTACACAAGGCATATTTCCTGTTCCTATACTCTGTGGATCTTCATTATCATACACATTTTATACCAGATAACATTTTGTAGTGAGCCATATTCGCAGTTTATTTCATCATTTTATTAATAAAAAACATTGTCCCCGTCTTCATTCAAAAATCACCACGTGCAGTGACTCTCTCATCACCGTATCCAATTCTTATTCATTCGACGACAGTGTCCGTAGGATCTTATAATAGATTTGGAAATGCGCCAACTTCAATTTGTGGTAATCGTGTTCCAAGTGGCCATATCAACTAAATGTTGATTGATGGTTTCCCTTCCCAGTAGATGTTCCTATTGACCTTTGCTAGCTGAGTTTGGTCCGTACTTTCGAATGATACGATTTTACGATCATCTTTTAAATTGGTTATGTCGTTCGTAAGCCTTGTGATGAATGGTAAAACACTTGAAATTGTTTAATAATGAATAAATTGTGTGGGGTCATCAAAGTGTCAATGTGTCGTTTGTTTTTTCTACGTCTTATCTGTAACTAAATTAATTAGTTCCCTCATATAAAAGTTTTTGATATGCCAAAGTAAACACCAACGAATAAGACCGTTTGATATTTTTACATGATGTAATAATATTTATTTTTGCATTATACAATTGTAAATTCTAACCTGTTGGAATAATTATCTCTCAACATTCAGATATTGTATCATTTATTTAACCTCTACATTTCGTAATACACGGTGTTTTACGAAATGTAGTTTACATGTTTTTAAACTTATTTATTAAATTATCTAATTTAAGCTTATTTTACTTGCGCAGTGATTTTAATATTATTAACCAGGCAAATTCAATTATAATCTACACACTTCATGCAGTCTCTTGCTTAGAAGCTAGCTATAGACAGATATACATCGACATCTTGATCTACTTTAATCTGTCTTTCTCTCTACGAGACACTATTTAATATCCAAGACCCAAGAATATAATCCAGTCTATTTAAATGAACCTGCAATCGTATTAAGAAATCGATATATGACCTAACTAAATCGACTTATCGAAGTTCGATTGCGTAAAACGCCATTAAAACTTCACGAACATTCCAACACTCCCCAACTCTAGCCTGAGACTTTAATGAGCTTCGAGCTTGATTTACAGTTATTGTTTTATCCTTCCAACCGTCCGCGTCGGTCTCGAATACAAAACATCCGCTGAACACAAATTATGTTGAAACTTTAAATGGTCAAATGTTACAAACATGTTCTGGTGCGTGCTTCTCCCCTAAACGTGCGCGTATAACAAACTCACGCAACGTTACAACTGGGACAGTATCAAGTAGTCCAGTATTGAGCACTGGCGGCGATAATTGTATGAGTATATAAGTAATTGTATGATTTGTATTATCTTCATGGTGAATCTTTATCAGGATAAAGAAATACTTCTTCCGACGCTTACCTATAAGGTCATTCTATTAATGCGAAGAACGTAGTCGATAGAATGAGCCTTCGGAAGGAATATCCGTTGAAGTACTCACAACTTAGATTTACCCACTACACTCCTCATGAGACACTTCTAGAACCTCTAGTACAAAAACTATAACATACCAGCCCTATTAGCTTCGATTATAAGAAACGAAGAATGTGGGCGAAACCGAGACCTTAAATTAATAAACTTTAAACTTTTGCGACCTGTAGCCACTTAAAAGGTCATGTTGATGAAGGTCATAACTGTATAAAACGAACATTAACAATGTTACTGTTCGCAATCAAATTTTTCTCCTATTTTGTGTTAGCGAGTAACTCATTCTACAATAATTAAATAATGTAAAACAAGAAAGGAATCGAACGTGCATGATTCAGCCGGTGGTTTATTGTGTCGTATTAGGCATTATCACACATGTAGGTTTCCGGCCATGTTTGCAGATTTCACAATACTATTAATACACTAATCATGTGTGACTCAACAATTTATGCACAACTATAAATACGAGCGAAATGCTTTTCCAAGTGTTCCAGACGAGTTCTGATGCGCACACACGACCGATGACTAACATATTACAATAATGATTATCATAATGTGATACGATATTCAATTCATTATTACCTATTTAGACAATGGTCAACAGTTTAACAATAAAAATAAACACGCATGATGTACAGAACAAAGAACTTGTTAATGTAAAAATACAAGCATTTATCATATTATATAAGTCCAAAGTTATTGTTCCATCATTAAAATCAGCCAGTGAAGTCTTTGTATAAACTGGGCGTTAAAGCAAAAGTCTTGTTATTTATGAGAAATTTTAATTACTCAACACAAGAGAGAGGAATTATTTAATTCTAAGAACACAAACATTCCATCTCGCCGGATTCACCGTAATACTTTTAATAAATCAAGTTAAGTATATAACTTTGTACAACACCAACTTATATCAATCTTGTAGCATTACAGTTTTGAAGGTGCAAATTTTGTTGGCAACTTTACAGTTGCTAACTTTGTTCCAGAAGTCGACTTTGAAGTTGGAGCAACTAAAGTTGTTTGCTAAATTTGATAAAGTGCTTAATATCTGAACTCAGTGCCGTCGTTTACACAAACATAATATACTTTGTATGTGTATATCGTCACAATTTAGTACTTCAACGTTTTATTACTTGGCAGAATAAACAGATATAGGCTAAAGTGTTTTAGCTTCAAAAACTTAATTTTGAGAATATCGCTAGAGTAATGATGATAAAGGCCTTACTCATATAGGAAGGAACACTTAAAAGGGGTTTTATTTCTTACATTCATTCACAGCAAGTCCAAGTAGCTAATATTCAGACTCATTAAGGAAGAAAAAAGGAGAAAAAATTACAACTATCATAAATTTGGCAAACTTCTACCATGAACGAGTCATCTTACGTTTTATCTACCATTTTAACTGTTTTATCTATCATTTGACAGTAGGATGAACACATAACATTCAAACATCCCAAACGCTAAGATTGCTTCTATCAGTGGATTCGACCATCACTTCCCGAACACGATACAGAAGTTACAATACATTATCATAATTGTTCATTTGCGCTCAGTAGAGCGAGGAAATTATTCAAACAAGTGCTAAATATAAAACGCAGATAACATTATTGTTTGGGTTGTTAAATATCTCGATTCTCGATCGGTTAATATAAACATTTACATTAAACACTCGTAAATTTTTAGTGCCCTTGAGATTTGTAGAGTCCGTTTAATCGCTTTGGCCTCACGCCAACTCGCGCTAGATCCGGCGGCCATTTCCTTATTAATAATGTTTACATATTTTATCATATTGCAATTATCAACAGTGCTATTTGATGTTATATCACGAAAACTACTTTATCTATACTGAATAAAATATCCAATTCCCTTCTAGCAGAAGGAAGTTAGAATTAACATAAGACCATTGATATATTATAAATTGGGATTTAAAGATTGTAATGTTAACAATGTCAAAATGTCATTTCAGATATTGTAGTTTAGACCATGAAAAATCTCATCACCTGTATAACAGTAAAAATTGAGGCATCTTATATTACTTACGTTTGAGACGCTTACTTTGGCAATAAAAGTTGCTTCTTTGGCAGCAATAATTGTCGACATCAAAATATGAATCAACAATAAAATCAATTCGTTCATATGTTTAAAAAACATATTATGTATTATTTTTTTGCAACAAGCTGCAATATTTCTGTACATTGCTCTCCTAATTACTACATGTTGATCAATAGGTTTAGTCGAAGAATTATCCAGTGAAAAGCGTCATTTTCACTAGAAATTGCTTTTTTGTATTTAAAAGCGTCACATTTTTTGCGTCAGCTTATGCGACAGTTGCGTTTAATCACGACACGTCTGGCATCCAGCCACGGTCAGCGATCACCTACCCTTGACCAAGTTCGCGATTACTTGAGATGTCTGCATCGTTATGTGTGCTGATCACGCTATCTTTTGCAGACCTTAAGTTTTTGTGATTTCGTGCATTCAATGACAAGGGACTAGTACATTTAAGGATGACAGATGGCTAAATATATAAGAATAAGAATCTATTTCCGATACAATACAATACAATAATTACACACCAATAGTATTATATACAGTAAGAATAATGCCAATCTCTTTACGGTCGGGTACCAAGATTTAATAACATCGTGACATCATGATAAAACCAATTCAATAATCACAACTATAATAGCCAAAACATTTTATGCCCGTTGTAAATATTACCACTTCTCGACGCCTAACAATAATGGCAGTTTCATACCACAAGTAAGGAGTGAAAATATTTTGCACTAAATCGGGAAAGAGCGTACACCAAAAACAGTGGTCTAACAAGTCGCCGTACTTGTTGACTATAATAGCCAAAATATTTTATGCCCGTTGTAAATATTACCACTTCTCGACGCCTAACAATAATGGCGGTTTCAGACCACAAGTAAGGAGTGAAAATATTTTGCACTAAATCGGATAAGAGCGTACACCAAAAACAGTGGTCTAACAGATCGTCGTACTTGTTGACAATAAGTTTATTGAGACCAGAGATAGAAACAAAGTTCCGCAATTACAGCTACACAGTACACCAGATCAGTATTTAAACGTTCTAAACTCTATTTTTTGTATTGGTTGGCGTAGAACCTGCATATGGCACTACTAGTCAGAGTTTCAAATAATCATAGCAGCACGTTGCCGGCTAAGCCTGTATAAATCCGGACACACCACCTCATTTTAACGTCAGATATATAATAGCATTTATTTTGGCTATTGTTGGAGTACTTTGCAACTGTGTACACAGTTAAAATTTAAATCATACCTCTTGACGCCGAGCCAAAACAATTCCGTGCACAACCATTAGCTATAATCGTAGTTGATGAAAGTATAACACCGGTACATTATTACGTTTTGTTCATACCGTATCCTAGTTATATTATAAATACGATAGGTCGTTCGCGTGTAGCTTTGGCGCAAATCTTCTGATTGGATTTGGCTAAAACTTGGCAAAAATACATTCCAGTCTTGGATAAGATAAAATTTTTATCTCGAAAGAAAATGCATCACTGTGTGATAGTTTAGACTAAATAACAGGCCCTCGATGCACTCAAGTTTTGTAAATTATCCACCCATATAACAATAAAAGTTAATACAATCTTGTACAAGAGCTAATCTTATTTAGCGGGAAGCCTATGTAGGAATGTTATGTCATAAAATACAATCGCATTATTAACGATATAACAATGTTGTTTATCTCCATCGCTCTACTTAACTCCACTCTATATACGTACTTTTAGCCTATACCATTGGATCTCTTTAATATTATACATATAACGTAATTTATTGGTGAAATAACTGAACAGTATAAACAATACAAACGGACAAATATCAGTAAAGACTGATGATAATGAAGGAAGTATAAAAAACGCCCTTGATTTACATAAAAGTGTTAAAACGTAGACCGAACTAATTGGTGTAGCAACACTTTTGCTTCGCATTGTAAACGATTACGAAAGAGCGTTCCAAACGGATTAACATTTTGGTGAAAATAAAAATTAACATAAAGAACTTTCATGTTCGTATTCAGTGTCGAGTCACGTAATGTTGGCAGCGCTGGCACAGATAATAACAGCTCAGACACTAATCAGGTCAGCGACCAGCCGCCATGCTGCCAACCTCATGGGAAATTAATTCTGCGCGGGGCTTGTGAGTTTGGATGCGGATGACCTCGACGTAAATACCGCCATGGAATCGATTAAGCGCTTTGGTATCCAGTACTTGCTAATGATGGATTTCTTGTACGTTTAGAGGTCCCGCATGTACCGGAATATCGTGGGAATCGCGTTGTGAGGCGTTCAATGTGGTTTAAGGTTTCATATCGTACTGGAATATAGTTATTTCTCAAAGTAGGAAGGTTATGTATAGATATTGTAATATTGAAATCCACAATTTAATGTCAATATGTCTAATATATCTAGTTGCTAAAAAAAACTCCTTATCCTCTCATTCCAAAAACAACGCAAATGACGTCGGGTTGTTGGAACTATTCAATTATAAATTTAAATCGACGGTGTAATAATCTTAACCTGTTCTAAAACAAAATACATTGTAACCTACATTGTCTTTATAAAATATACAGCTTATAGTTCAAGATAAAACTAAATAGAACCGGAATACTTCGCACGTTTTACATACAATAGTATATTTTAAAACAAAAACGTATTTGACGAACCAAAAAAAAATGTTTTATTTAAAAATAAATCCTTTATGAAATATTTATATTGTAAAATGGAATTGACCTTTTGTGCTGCCCACGATCAGGGTTAACACACTCTTTTCAAAATTGTTAAAGTAATTAGATTATGTATAATATTATTTATTACAAATTTATCCCATGTCCAACCAATACCACTTAAAACAAGCTAACTTGCGGGAAGTACCCAGTGTTATACCATCAAACGTGTAACATTTGGTGGTGCCGTAATTGTGTATTGTACTATTGTGTGCCGTAATAAAAAGTACTATAATTACTCACAGAAGAAATCAGTCCAAATAAGTTATCACCATCATAATCATCAGCCTTTATCGGTATAAGTACTGTTGAACATGGACCTCCTCCAATGAACGCCAAAGGTAAGCGGCAAGCTTGTCTAGTGCTATCTTAAACTCAGTGACGGTTAATGTGTTACTGTCTTGTGGTGACCCATATACAAGTGATTTATAATCAACGATAGCTTCCCCGTTCACATCTTTACAATATGGACGCCATGTGGCACCACTACAAAATTTCAATTTAATTTTAAATTCTGTACTCGGCAGTTACAAAAGGGAATTCACGTTTTAAGGTTATTAAATATGAACTAGAGCAAAAATGCGATAAAGAGCATTAAAACCTGACGTTCTCGGGGGTGAAATATTAAATGTGAAAAGTATTTCGCGTTACACAGCACGCTGCTGCCACTGCAATGCAGTCGTACCTTATCTAGCTTCCAACGGCCGAAGGTCGGCTGTATTAGCTCGCTGGTAAAGGGAATTACAATAAAACTACTCAAACGGATTATATGGGGGATTGTGTAGATACTAGTCGGCTACCTTCCGCTTAGCTGAGCGCCAATCTATATATATAAAACTCAAACGTGACATAGCCATCTATCAACTCACAGCCCAAACCACTAGACGGATCGGGCTGAAATTTGGCATGGAGGTAGATATTACCATGTAGGCATCCGCTAAGAAAGGATTTATAGAAATTCAACCCTTAAGGGGGTGAAATAGGGTGTTGAAATTTATATGGATTTCTCGGAAATTAAACGCGGGTGAAACCGCGGGGCACAGCTACTAGTAAAATATATTCATACGAGCTACGCCTCGCAGTTTCAGGCACGTAAATTACAATCCTGTGTAAATGTCGGGGTAAAATAACAATATATATGATAACGACATATTCTCATACCTATTAATTATATATTATTATGATATAAAATGTAATACATAGTTTAAATTGACAATACAATCAACGAACAATTTCTATAGATTGATACAGTGTTGGTACTTTTTGTGTAGCAGGGAAAGATATTTGCTATGCATGAACGTCCTTAATCCTAGATATAATCCTTGATAAAATATCTTATCCTGTCATAGGTCCTGAGTGTGATCCTGCTGGGCGGGGGAGATGTGTAATAAGGGCCCCATATTATTGCAGACAGTGTCATAGACAAACTAGACTTGGTGCCACGGTTGTGTAAGCAACGTGGCACTTTCAAACCATGGTCACATGGTTTTAAGCTGCTTTAAAACAAATTTTCACGGCGGCTAATCAATATAAAGGAAATTTTAATATATAGCATTATCGTGAACATGTAATAACTCGTCGCTTATCATTCGCAAAGTGCTCTTATCATATCTCCCCGAGCACGTATTGCTTATCTCTATATCAATGTTTATCGATGGTGATAAGCGTAAGAATTTAATTTTAACATTACAACAACATTCTGGTTATTTCCATATCTGCGAGTAGTAAATGGGTCACTTATCATTTAACATTAATCAAAAGCGGAAGAATATAAACTTTCATTCGACGAAGAGAGAGATTTTTGTCGTATGTAAATAACATTCATTTTCGTACGACAAATCTCTCTCTCTCGATTTCCAACGATTCTGTAAGATATCTTAATATTTCTCTCTTCTTTTGGTCTAATGTAGTCTATATTACAAACTTCATTTTCAACGTGTGTATGTCAAACGATATACACACGTTGATCCTCTGTCATATACCCTGTTGTGAAGATGACCTTAGAAGGGATGGATTATGAATATTCCAATAGATAAAAAATAGGATTCTTGCAGATTTATCATATTTTAAAACATAAATGACTTAGGCCTTCAACATCTCTAACAGCCTTTATACAGAGGCTGCTAGAACGGTCATACTTCTGCCACTTACATTCATAGCATGAAAGTAAATCTAATGATTCTGCTCTATATAATACCTTACGAGTTACGAATATATCGGAATCGATGATCTATCTACGTACCTGTAACAAAAAAATAAGGCGTTATTGTAAAAAACAACTTTATACGACTTATATAATAAAATAATATATGCAGAAAACTGGTTATACAGAATCAATTAAACATTAAACAGAAGAATAACAATTTGTAGTATGTAAACATTA
>LUGF01011948.1:131502-157523 GCA_001625245.1 Calycopis cecrops
TTTTTTTAATGTTGCATGTCATATTAGTCAAGAAATGAAATCATAATATTGTTCTACCAAAAATGCTGTAATGGAATCAAATAAAGCTTTTTTATTTTATTTATTTATTTATTTATGTTCTCTTGTATCTCGCTATATAATTGATGGTCCCTTTATCTAATAGATGAAGAATGTTGTTACAGTACTCAACTGTAGTTTATGGTTGTCCATAGAGAGCAGAAAGGAATCAGTGTCTCAGGATAAATTATGATAACTGCTAGCTTCTAACCTTGAAAGAAAGAAAGAAATAAAAGTTTTTATTCAAAATAGAATTACAAGAATTACTTTTTGAACGTCAACAATTAAATCTACCACCGGTTCAACCCTAGCCCTGTCTTGAGCAAAAGGTTGCAGGTATCCTATAGATAAACTGTCTTGTGCATCGTCTACCAACTCTGGTGTGTCACTAGTGTTCTACTTCTCCTATAGGATATGAACATGCAACAAATAGTAAATAGAGATGATTTATTTATTGAAAGTAAAAATATAGTTTTTTCCGCAAAGATGGATTTTGATTGAGGCAATGCCATGTCGCATTGTATCCGAACTGACAGCTAATTTTGATAGTTTTCGTGGCCCTTAGCGGTGGATAAGGAAATGAGGAAAACACGCCTGCATGACAATACTGCGGATGTCTGTGGGCGACGGTATTTTATCAAAATACTAACCGCTCGATTGCCTCCTTAAACATACAAACGGCTATGATAATGAAGAATGATACTCGCATATTGTTTTGCCCACGTCACTCTTGTACGCCTCATTAGATGCCTTCATATCACGCACTCAATAAGATAGCGTTATCTATAATAGTATTATCTGTGTACGTACTATCAACATAATATATAGAGGTACCTATACGGCAAAAAATAAATACTATTTATCACGACCCAAAAATACTTATCATGCAATGTTAATAATAAAATCTAGCGCCTTACGTAGCATATCTATATCTTACATCAGTTAAATGTTCGACCATCTAAATTTGAATAAATTGTAAATAATAATTTTAAGGCTTATTATTACTGTAAATGTACAGTAATAATAAGCCCCTTACAATTATTAGACTTTTTATGTTGGAAATTTAAATAGAGCTATTACGTTACTTGAAAATCTTTATGTTTTACGATTTTCTATTATACTGTCTATAGTTATTATTAAATAATGATAATCAATCATCATAAGCATGTTTGTGATAGTTAAAAAGTCTAAGAATTTTACACAAAATTATAATAAAATTCCGAATACTTTAATACAAAAACTATTCAGTAGTTTTTGTGTTAAAGTATTCGGTATGAGGATGAAATTTGTCAAAAATATAGATAACAAATCTAGTTGCAATAAGTTGTTTACCCAAAAAGGAAAAAGATTCCATTGAATAGATATCACAAGACTGAAACCGCGATAAATTAAAATACTGATTTAGTGTCGACAAAGTTTTATAAAACACATCATGCAAGCCCATGGAACTTCTGTTACTCCATCAGTTTGTATTCCATAAAAACACCAACGAAAAACAAGTATCCCCTGTGAAACGAATTGTTTACATTTTTTTATGCGAACAAAAAACGAAGGCAGATTTACGGGTCATGTTCATACGAAGAATGCCCTTTCGAAGCAAGGGCACTTTTTGCCGGCGAACATAAAAAAAAACGCTTTCTTCACACAATGGTTCCAGACATAATTATAAGAATAATAATAAATTTGGGGATATCTTTAGTCGAGGGGAGTTTTTCAGAGTGGGTAACGACCGTGGCAGGTGGCATGAGCGGCTGATGTGATCCAACAAAAAAAGGACAAAAACACCACCACAAAAACCGGTCGAAATGTTCCGTCTCAATGTCATATAAAGGTCGGACGTTTTCAACTAGTACGTGTACGATAAACGTTTAAATATCACTTTCAAGGATGTCCAATTGCGAATTTCATCACGCTAGCTGACCCATCGCCGGTGTCGTGTAAATAAACGTGTTCTTATTAAATCGCCTCTCGAAAAGGTTGGCTCTAATTACCCCTCAGGGTCAGTGCGGTGTTGAATCGAATTCCATTCAGATGGCTATCAAGAATTGTGGAAAGAGAGTCTTGTGTCCATTATATGACATTGAGAAGAGTCCATTAATAAAAGAGTCTCTTAAAAATTTGATAATTTGACAAAACAATGCATCTTTCACGAAGCGCATGTTATGTGGGTATATAGAATACAGTATGTTCCTCGTGAATGCTACACTGGGTAATGTTATTCGAGTTATCAAAACAAATCTAACGACAGGCACAAATCTAACCAATAAAAGGGGAACGTATTAATCCTTCTAATACATACGACTAAAGACTAATAAAACAAGCAAGTTTTAGATAATCCTACGAACATAAATCCAATTTGACGGCATACGCGGTCCTACACTACAAAGTTCTACCCCGTATTTGTATTCACCGGGCCCGGCCCATTAATATAATGAAGCTACAACAGCGGCGCGTCACGTACCAGCCCCACGTCCGCGCACCACAAAAGAAATGCTCAATATTATTACAGGTAAAAAACTGTTTTTTTCTGTCCAGGTAGCGGGTAACCGGTCCGGGTAGAAAAAAAAATAAAAAAAACGCCCTTTTGTAGAAGCATAAATCATCGGGACTCACGACGACCGGTTCCACTAATGAGGCTTCAATCAAGGTCGACTTTGAAATGTCAGTAAATAGTTCTTCGATATCACACGGGACGGGTTCGCCTTCAATTAGCACGAGGAACTCGTTGGAATACGAGATTTTATTTTTATGTGTGGTCGTTCAACTTTTTGAATCCGTGTATTAATTGACGAGATATTACTAAATGTTTTTTTTAATAATAATGCTATGCTAGACGTAGGAGCATTCCTCTCCTATACGTTACGGGAACAAAAAGAGCTACCCTTACGCGTATCGAGCGGTTTGTAAGTTTTAGACAGCCCATTGGTGAGGAATAATGGAAGAACAGCAGACTGCTTGTTACCTCTTAACGAGAACAAATGTAGTTTTTTGAGAGTATAAGGGAGTAAGCGAGCAGTCTGAGTCATTTTGATGACCCGACTGTACCTACCCGACTGTAGTTTTAGATTATGCCCATCCAATTAGCAAAAGTGATAAGATACGATGACAATTCTGAAGTAATCAGTTCGGGTTAGATAACGAGTACGAAACAACGATGACGACGAAAACAAAATATTGAAAGGCCATTTTCCTGAATGAAAAGTGGCATATTGAATAATCCATTGTCGATTCGAGAAAAAAAAGCGGCCAGACAATATCATTAACGTTTCAAAAAGAGAACTCTAGGAGGTAATGAATGCGGCAATAAGAGCGGGCATTGTGTAAAATTGAAAAACAAACATTTCCCATTAGGCGAGTGGCTCGAACCGCGCCATTGTTCTCCGAGGACATAACGGGCCGCGTCGGCTCTACGTCGGCGCTTCTCGGGCCGCCGACGACGACCTGTGAGATCACACAACCTTTGTGGCGCGTACGTCTACGTGTTGTTTATTCGACGCTAGCCTCCGGCCGCAGCTTCGCCCGTGCGCATTTCGGACTTCAAAAATGGAGGTATTTATACACATAAACCTTCCTCTTGAATCAGTCTATCTATTAAAAAAAACCCATCAAAATCTGTTGAGTAATTTTAAAGATCTATGTATATAGACACACAGACGACGGAAAGCGACTTTGTTTTATACTATGTAGTGATGTTAGCTAAATATTCATACTTTAAAAGTATTAGAGCCCAACGAGGCCTCCCGGGGGGCCCACAGAGCAGATACACCAACCTTTGTGGCTCGTCCACAACTCTATGTGTTGTGCTTATCCGATATGTTATACTTTTATAAAGCTAAATATTCATACTTTCATAGTATAAGGGAAGAAAGGAGGAGAGAAGCTAATGCCTAACTGACGCCAACACATTGACAAAAGTATTTTCGTCGAGCGACGAACTTAGATCACACAACCTTTGTGGCGAGTACACGTTTCTGCGTGTTGTGTTTATTTGATATTTTAGTTCGATATTGAAAATGAAAATATGCTTTATTGTGCACATAAACAAACAGACAAATAAGTATAGGTAAAAATTTCCATAAACAAAAAGGGCGGTCTTATTGCTTTAAAGCAATTTCTTTGAGACAACCTTTGTGTGCATGAAAGAATACTTATAAACTAGACAAATTAGGACATTACAAAAAAACGACTAATTAAAATAAAAAAGACAGAGGCAAAAAAAAAAGATATTCATATTTTCATAGTATAATGGGGCAAACGAGGACTCCCGGGACGCCCATGACATCCCTATAATTATATCCTTCGACCAACGACTTGAGATCAAACAACCCTCCTTCCCTCTACCCCAGGATCTATTGGACATCAACATGGCGCTACCCCATCCTCATCGCCATCTATAGAGATACAAAGACACCCACCAATTGACACAAACCTTTACCATTTTAGAATACAAATCCAAGTATTTTAAAAGCAAAAAAAAAAAAAGTTTCCTAAAAGTTAAGACGTTAATTTATTAAGCATAAAAATGATGATAAAATATTTGAAACACGCTGATAAATAATGAGTACATTACACATAAATTACGTCTTGTAATTTTCCATTATATAATATTCATTGCTTAAGGCTAATGTGAGTTATTATTGTATTTCCTTCCTACAAAAAAAAACAGCCTATATTTTTAAAACAAAGCCGCAAATAGCAATAGAAAAAGGTAAGATACGTAAAACTAATAGACATATAAACAAAATAGAAGTGGCAACGTTTTTCTGTTCGCAATAGATAAAGTATATTAAGTAATAACGAAATTTACGAGCATGGCTGTTAGGCGAGTGCAAAATGGCGGAGCGGCAATGGCCGCCGGCCTTGGTTTCTGTTCGCAATCAGCTTATTATTCATTCAATCTCATGTCGCGAATTGGTCCGAGGTCCGCGGGCCGTTGAACCTGCACCATTCCATTCGTGTTCCGGTGGTGTGGCGATAAAACAAATGCGCAGTCACGACTTGCGACACTGAAGTGATGCGACTCGAGTCATGTTTTTACTCGAGTCACTCGAGTCAGTTTGTCAAACTCGTACTCGAGTGAAAAAAAAATCCTATTCGAGTGAGCTTGCACTCGAGTTACCGATTGAACTCGTCGCGCCGAGTACACTCGTCACTCGAGTGACGTTTTTACTCAAGTGACTTTTTTTACTCGAGTTACTTTTTACTCGAGTATAACTCGAGTGAAGAAACAGTCGCGCCGAGTACACTCGTCACTCGAGTGACGTTTTTACTCAAGTGACTTTTTTTACTCGAGTTACTTTTTACTCGAGTATAACTCGAGTGAAGAAACAATCTTACTCGAGTGACTCGAGTCGCAAATTCCTGCTCGAGTCGCATCACTACGACACTGTTCCGAGCATCCTCTCAACATGTTTATTTCGCTTTAAAAAGCAAGAGGTACGATACCACCCGCAAAGTTACACTTATGCTGTCGCGTCGAGTTTCCGGTGGCCCATTGAGCGTGGGCTTCGGTAGTCACGAGTCTCAGAGTCTTCAGCCTCAAACTATTTTAGACAACGAATATTTACAAGATAAATAAAATGTCAAGTCCCAAAGTACAAATAAATATGAGACGAGCCACTAAAGGTTAAAATAATGAAGTGCAGTTGTATGCAATGTTTTAAATAGCAACAATTGTAGGTTAAATGTCCGCAGCCATTTTGTAGTAGCGGAGAGGATGTCTTGCACTTGTCTAATGCGGCGGGTCAATTGGGCAGTTAACATTGAGTGAGTACTAAACGAGGAGCGTTTCAACTTATAATGATATTCATAGAGCACGCACCATCCGCTTCGTTTTCGATCGTTACTTTTTTATCTATGCCGTGGGAAAGGCGTATCTACAGCATAGTCTACAAAGGTTTATATGGTCCATACGGATAACCCATTCTTTCCTGAAGATGAGAAAGACGCATCTTGATGGTACTTAACCATCTACAGTTGGAAACAAGCTCTCTCTTTATAAAAAATATAAATTTGGATCGTCCATAACTAGTGGTAAATGTTGTCTCTGATCCGACAAGGATCACACTTACACACACGTAGTTATATGATTTGTCTATAAACTAGCGATATTCTTCCACAACCGGCCTGGTGGAATTTTACTACTCCACTTTACTTGGCCTTAAAAATAAAAATTGTTTAACCGTAGTAAAAGCCTATTACTTCCTGTTACTGAATCGTTATTGTTAGAGAATAGTGAAGAAAAGTGTTCTCTTTACGTATTAGTAAAAACATCAATTGGTCGTTTGCAAGTTACTGTACAATTTAGCTAGCATAAGGGATATTGATTCATAAATCATCTTCCAATGCACGATAAATTCCACATTCAGACACCATGTTTCAAAAACGTCATTTTTGCAATAACTACGACGCAATCAACGACAAAGAAGTCTCTAACAATCTGGGCTCTCTATCAAAGCGTTACCCAGCTCTGTACATAATTCATGTGATTTTGTTGAAATTAAACATCAGCGTACCTATATATACAAAGCTGGGGTATGGCATGTTATTTATAAAACTATACCTGTTTTTATGATGAAATCACATTCTGACGAACAAACTGTTTGTTCAGAGGATGTTTATCTATATAAAATATAAAAGATAAACGGTTGATATCACTGTGCCAACAATAATTCTATACAAAGTACTAAATCAACAAGATAATTATACACGCCGAGACTATTCAGATGTGACAAACTATATTAATATAATTAATGTAAAAATAGTAGTAAGTAGTAGTAAGTAGTAATAGTAATACGCCTCGATAGTTGTAAGAGGTGGTAACCTCTTACTATTATGCCGGGATCTATGATGATTAGTCGCCCCATGCCCATTTAGTAAGGCATAAAAAATTGTTCAATCATAATTAATTCGTAATTAATTTGTATCGATACAAACAAACTTTTTTTTTCATATTTATATACATGAATGGTAACTCATATAAAATCTAGAAGCATAATATACGAATTATTAGAGTGTTACGATTAATTATATTTAGTATTGTCATCATGTAGTACTTTCATAACGAAGGAGGTAAACTAGCAGAATAGTCACTTGATAAGTTGAAACAATTTGTAGAGTTGAAAGTTCAAACAATATATTAACTTCTTTCCACAGTCAGATTTAACAGAGACAAATGACATTAAAGAATGCTAACTGGGGAAGTCCGGCCAATAATGGGGGACTGGCCACTCGCCGAGGTGGAGAGGTGTCACTAACAGATCCGTAGTACCACAGGCAGCAGGGACCCACGAGATTTTGGCGAGTATTTGTTTAGTACAGGAGCCCTGCACACACCAACCGGACCTCAACCTAGGTCCGGTCACCGGTGGCAATCATACTTTTCCCCCTGAAAACAAAACGTGTTAACTGGTTGTTATCACAATTAAATCAATTACATCGAGCACGCCATTGTAGTACTAACACTTCTTACACAACAATGTCAATACGCCAGTAATAATGATCTAAACAATTCTATTTTTAGAAATTAATCAATATCTTATCAGACGCCAATGCGGATAAAAGTCTCGAAATTATATTGATCCTTTAGTCTACGTTGGACAATTTTGTTATGAATAAATTATGTACCGGAATGTCTTGTTCAATATTTAAAGAGGACCTTTTCCATTATATTATGTTCGTTTCATCGTTTTTAATTATTTTAATAAGATAAGGTAATCGCTAGAACACAGATTGTTGTATCCAATTAAAGGCATTCAGATCATGAGTAATATCGCAGGAATATTACACCATTAAAATAATATTATAATTCACTAACATTCTAGTAAAAAATGTCGATTATAAAAATGTAGAGTTTGCTCTACAGCAACTTTATAATGGGCTTTAAATTAGTATCCATGGGGCTCTACATTTCGGAATGCACCCACGTATGGTAACAGCAAGATGATGATTATGAACATCCAATATCGTGGAGAACAGTGTTACAAAAGCACAAATAGATTTGGATTTCAATAGACTCCGTCTAGTCTAGATTTATCGCCTGAGAATACAATTTACGTAATTGACGGTCAAATCTTGGCTTGAGATACAGCTTCGGAAGAAAGAACCATTGAACCACTCAGCATAGTGCCAATCTTTGCAATCGATTTAAACTCCTTACGTTTTATTCCATTTGAATCATACTAAGATTGGAATCGTGTTAGATTCAAATAATAAAATTACATAAATGATGATGAAATGAAGTATGAAAATGTTTTTATTCAAAATAGAATACCGGTTCAACGTTAGCCCTGTCCTGAGAATAACCGGCGAAATAAACTCAATCTTCTGAACTAACGTGAAGTTAGGTTGTTGTTCTTGTTTATTAAACGTGTCTTTGTTTATTGAACAAATTCCAAAATTATTGCATCATATAATGATTTTCAGTTTACGCGAATGTTCACATTGTAATAGATTTATTTAAACAGAAATTATTCGTGAACAAACAAAAGGATCATCGTGCCAATTTATGGAAATGGAGAACCTAAATAAGCCGTCACTTCAAAAGATTAGAAAAAAGGCGAACCAAAAAGACAGAAACCGTTTCATTATGAACCAAACCAAGTGGATCACTTACGAAACAGATCCGTATAATGTTCCCTAATCCCCGACCAACCCGGCTATTCAATCGCGAGCAGCCTATTGTTGTAAGGACAATAAGTTTGTGAATGCAGAAACCATTTCTATAGATAGAACAGGTGAACCTTCAACAATACGGTGAAAAAGTAACCTGAGCAATGATTAATTTTATTAAACTCCTTTGTATGTTCGCTAGAGACCTTTTATAGCGATTGATCTTTGGGGTCAATAAATCAGACTTATTATTAGCGTTTCTTCGGCGTAAGAAAAATATTGCGTAAATTTGTTATACACGTCACACATGACACGTCTGAAACCGGTTTTGGAGTATCTTCTACAAAAACATACTAATTTACAACGTGTTATGACAGCAGCAGAATTTTTTAACACTTACGTATCGTGAATAACAACTAATTGGACCAGTTTGTGGACCTTCTTCTGTTTTTTTTTTCTTGACTAAAGTAACAAAATCAGACATGGCATTGCCGAGACTATCGATAGATTTGTAGTAAACAATACAGAAAAATAAAACGGAATACAACAAAATAGTTATATTGTAACTTGAGTAAGCTATACGTAAACACAACTACATATTCCGTATTCATCAAAATAGCACCGTTTATTTTCTCATTACAACTTTCACCTAAATTAACTGTACAAAAATATAATAAAACTGCTACAGAACGGGACATTTCACATGTACGTTTGAGCCGAATGATTAAAAGGTCAAACGTATAAAACTATAAAATTCTCACACGTTCGAAACAGGAAATCGACTGGTTCGAAAGGAAACGACAAAAATACATTTTAAATATTTATTTAACACACTTTCTAAATCAAGTTACTTAAAATGTATTCAAGTGAACTCGACAAGTCAATAAACAAATACGCAAACACATTGGGATTGAGCGACAAGGGGATTACGAAATAACACCAATATGGAGGCGCTGGCCGCCTTCCACAAGTGCGGACTAACAGTATATTGTTACTAGATGCATTGGGTGGGTTTTAAAATATTAGAAAAATAGAAAGAAAAAAAATTAACCAAAAAAAATACACCAATATGCTATAAGAATAGTTTTTCGTATACCTACTTAGGTACGAACACACAGAAACTTTCAAGTCAGTCAGTCCATATTTTTTTTTTTTTTACGATTTTTTGCCGCGATATTAAGATTAGATATAAATTTATTAGCTGTAAAACGGGCGTCCTCTCGAACTGAAATATTCCCACGTTCGCTTCCGCTCAAAAACGAGCAGCCGGAGCTATTTTCATGACTACCGACGCCCACAAACATCCGCTTAGAGGCTATACAGATGCGCTGCCCTCCTTTCTCCTCCCACCTCCACGGGCCACCGGCTACTTACACACCGCACGAAACGCGACAGCACACAGCTGTCACTTTACGCCAGTCTCGTGTAAGCGAGAGGCACTTCCCCGATCGTGCCGGCCCAATTTGACTGCATGCAAGCATGCAGTGTGGCACTACCTCTTACCAAAAGCAGCCAGCCGTTTCGGCCATACACTATTATCATGGAGGAGGAGGAAGAAGAGCAACGCATCTGTAAACCTCTATACTGATACACGGCTATAGGCGTCGATGTCGTGAAAATGGCTCGGATTGCTTGTTTGTCCCTACTATCCCCTATACTATAAAAAAACCCTGCCACTTGATTTTTACATATAAGATTTAAGACAGAATACATTGTTTAAACAATATAGCCTCTCTACACTCGATTCCGCGTAGAAGCATTCCCACGTCGGTTCAGTAGTTTTCACATCTAGCGAAACCATTTTTCATTTAAAACAAAGCGATAAAGCACTCTCAAACAATTATATAAAACAGTAATAGATGTTGTAAACAAAGTGCCCTATTATTCATACACAGTTATGTGGGTATATGTCACAGATACCATACACGTATGTCTACGTAACTCATTACGAGCAGCGTTCCGTTACGTAAGTATCGCCATCTTGGCCACACATGATATTATCGATTTTGTTAACAATAGCCTCCGCATGTACGTACACGGCGCTATAAATAGTTACATCATGTAAAGGAACGCTTACTATTATTTTCGTAACAATGGCCGCTTGGTTGGTCTGTTTGATTTGAATCCGTCGCCATTTTGCGGATCCCCCATTCCTTGTTTGTGTCCTTTTTATATAGTCTAACGTGGCAAACGAGCAGTCGGACCCATTTTCATGACTACCGATAGACATCCGCAAATAGTTTATACAGATATGTAGTCCTCCCTCCTTCCCCCACCTTCATGGACCGCCGCGCCGGCTACTTACACACCGCACGAAACGCGACATCGCAGCTATCACTGTACGCCGCGGCCGGTTTCGCGTAAGCGAAAGATACCTTCCCAATTCAGCTACATGCATGCAGCGTGGCACTACTTCTCACTAGCCCTATCGAAACGATACAATTTAGGCGTTCAAGTTTTACACATAAAACTTCAATTAACACTTGCGTCTACGGCTTTTATCACATTCCACCAAGAGTCCCTTTTCCCCTCTATAAAAATAAACAAGAAACTCGCTAGAAGGGTTGTGATAAATTCTCCCCAGAAACGATTAAGATTCGACGGCCAAATTCCTTTTATGGGTACCATGAATCTTCCCGTTTAGGACGATTAGAGAGGGACAAGAATACAAAGAGATTATCCAGATAGGGTCCGCATACCTCGCGACTGCGGCCGTAAATCCGGTCGGACGTGTGCTATAAAGGACAAATAAAAGTCATAACGCAGCCAGAGTATGCCGCTGTATGAATAATGTATTGACACAACTTTGTTGGATTCCTAGAAATTGTGAGTCGTTATTACTTGGTGTGCAAATAAAAAACAAGCCTCTGAATATGCCAAGACAATGGTTTTCAAGACAGAGTAACAACAAACTTGGTTATTAAAGTTGCGTTTACGGAGAATGTGAGATTTACTTTGTACAAAAATAAAATGATGGTAACAATTTCGTGAGTAAAAAAAAAAGAGGAATAAGATTAATAACGAGTTTATTGGACAGAAAATAAAGTTTTAAAGGCACATATCCAAAAGATCCATATGAATGCCAATAAAACCAGGTTAACAGATTTTTGAGCGGAAATGAACGTGGGAATATTTCAGTTCGAGAGGACGCCCGTTTTACTGCTAATAAATTCATATCTCATCTTCATATCGCGGCAAAAAACCGAAATAAACTAATACAAGAATGGTCACGAGTAAATAAGTGATAATGTTGTGTTTTGTAGTTTCACATACATTATCATTTTATAGTAATTGTTTTTAGATAAAAAATGCTGAGTAATATAGTCCGTGAAATAGTAAATACGCTCTGACTATATATTACGGAAGACTTAGGCAATTTCCGAGCCGAGGCAACGGTGTGTGACTAAGATGGTAGATATCTAGTTAAAATAACGGCACAACGAGGTGAAAGTACCAGCGCCGCACAGTAGCCGAGCATAAACAAGAGTCAGCCAATAAATACGAATTAAGAAGACATTCGAAGTGACTTACTACGTATTTACTTTGGGGCAATCAAATATAATTGTTTGCATGAATAATTTAACATCGCCCCGTAATAAAGTTATTTACATAAATATTTTAAATTTAAATAATATATTCAACTTATGTATTTATTTAAATTTGTAATGTTTAAAACAAAATGGCGCGCCAAGGTGATTTGGAATATCCTTGATATTGGAAACGTGTCACAATAAAGGGTTTGGGCTTTCCGACGGATTAGAATGTAAGCCCTAGCGGCCTTTGTAATAATTTTATGTAAGGAAGCTTGCTGAGGGCCAACTTAAGACGCAAGGCTTCTGAGAAACAAAATACACAATTATTATTAAGGGCCAAGATATGCCAGCGCGCACCAAATTTTGTTTATAACGCAACAACGCAAAATGCCTTCTGTGCGGCTGTCTCCTAATAAATAATGAGTTCACCTAGTGTGTTTTGGAAAGCTTCTGGGGAACTACCGCCTCGACTGTAAGAGATTCAACTAACTGTACCACCACAAGAGCTAGAAAGTAGAAGCTAGAACTTCAGTTGCCATTGATGTGCGAGTCAGACATCACGCGTCAACGCCGTCCAGAGACATGAAAATATCCGATCACACGTCGAGTCATCGGAAACTGCACACTCCATTGCACATTGCCATTCTCAATATCATAGCAGAGTATTTAATATAAACAGAAGTAATTCTCGTCGCGTTCACGGCCCCGCGGCCATTGTTCTTTACGTAACGCGAACGTGACGGTTACGATCCGACTTATTTATTACGCTTACGCAGGTGCCACGGCGTTTCACACTGATTTCCCTCACTATTGTTCGTAATCTCGAGCTAGTCGTGTTTATATTACTTTGCATATGCATTGTGATTTTTTGCTCGAATACATTTTCTTAACATAAATGCATTAACGATGTTTTTGTGCGTGTTACGTGTAGTTCGAGATGCGATATTACGAAAAGGAGCCACTTTAAATTCAAATTCAATTCTGTCAATGGGCGGAAACATATTTTATATGCTAAATTTGTTTTGCACATATCCAATACGTATTTCGTATTCAAATTCGTTGCTAAGTCTGGGAATTTAAAAATCAAAATTCTATTGAAAAATGCCTTTTGTTAATTTTGTGAAGCTTACATAAATGTACTCAAATTTGTATTAGTGAACATCATGAAAAGACACTAGATATTTTACAACAAAGTAACGAGTTTTATTACTAAACGTAACGAATGTCAATGAAACACTTTAAACTGTAAATAAATAGCCACAAACTAACATAAAATCAATTTTATACATTAACAAGTTACTTTGGAACGTAGGTAAGATACCTAAAATAAAAATACATTTGTTTGTAGAGCTATAAATAGAGATATCCAATAAATATAGTTACGATTTCTTATAACAGTTAATCAAACTAACTAATCATTTTAATGTCACTTATTCCCAAAACCACCGCCATAATTAAAACATAATTAATATTTACGCCTGTATTCTCCACCATAAAACGGAATAAAAAACAAGCCTGTAATTGGCTCATCCATAATGATTGCTCTCGAATGTAACATTTGTGTTACTGACCTTCGTGTAAAGCCGGATGCGACTATACAGTCCGAATGCCACGTTCCGTTTCACACGACTTAGCCCACAAACAATATTCATTCGACTCGTTCTAATTTGGTTGCATTTTGTAATTAAATCCACGCCATCACTGTTTATACTGTAAGGGAAATAGGCATTCAGAGCCTTTTGTATCTACTGACACGCATAAACATCCAACGTAGAGGACAAGCAGATGTTTTGCCCTCCTTCCGCCCTATCCCTTCATGCGAGCGAGGTTCCAATCGTGCTGCAACAAAGCTGCTTTACAGTTAAATTTGGTCTACACGACCGGGATGATAACTCTCACGTAACATCTTACACCGGCATGACCTGACGGCTACGCTATCGCGGTTTGTGCAACTTAGAAGACTCATTATAAGTTGTGCTAATGTAGTAATCATTAGCACAACTAATGTACAACTCGGTGAGATCCTCGGTTACTAAAAGACTGTCGTTTGTCCCCATAAACTACAAAGAACAACAAAACCCACCGGACTCGTTCTAATTTGGCTGCGTTTGTAAATTAAATCACCACCATTAAAGTCAGGTGGTTCGGTACATTCCTGCACGAGGAGGCCACCCCCTTGAAACGTGCATTTGACGTGTCTCAGTCCCCCCTTCCACCTCGTCAATTTAAGACCGAGGGGGACCCGCCCCCGTTTGGTCTGAATGCAAATTTAATCGTGTTATCTTTTTTCGACTTTACAAGGGCACTGGGGAATATTGAGGCGGCAAAAAGATAACACCGACAGTTTATATTATGCAAATAGACTTTATACCCATTTTATACGCGTTTGTATCGATTTTGCGAGGTCGTCGATAATTACTAATACTGTCTGGTGATTATACGAGTATTTAAATACAACACTTACCTAACATATGCTCCACTAATCATAAACTTTTTGGGCGAAACGACTACTAACCCATATCATGAAATAGTTACATTAATTCGAATTGACATAAATTTAGTACTTATGTATGTTTTTATTCTTTCCCGCAAAAAGCAAACAAATGGATTGGGATAAAATTTAAACAGATATTGATTACAATCTGGAATAACAAAAAATAATGGTTTTGATCTTAAAAAATAAAGTTTTCCTTAGGATATAATTTACGCGAATAAAAGGGAGAAAGGGAAGGTACAGCCAGTTGTGATATAAGAGAGCCATTAATATGTTTCAAATGGATTAAAATGTGATCGTATATTCCAAGTTTTACTTTTACGTACCGGTTTTAAGTTTTAAGTACAGGTTTAAAAAAAATACCATATTTCGTTGGGTTGTAGTTTTAAATATTGTCTTTTAAATTTACCCCGTAATCTAAAATACCCTGTTATGGAGCTGGCATATAGATCTGTTGTTGTTGTAATTTAAATTTAAAATTACATTTTTACACGATCATGACCCGAGCGAACATACTCTCACACCGAAACCGGTTTGAATTCGAGCGGTATTTCAGTTCAAGTTGATATAAATTTACATTTAAATACCTGTCTAAACTCGGGCTATATTACACAAGTTGGATCCTATCTAAATTTTGTATGTAAAATACGCCGAAGCCACCGATACGGTGCTGCATTTAACGGTAAATATGTAAAGTTATGCAAAACACGTGGAGGTAGGCATGCACGCAAAATTCGACGTAAAACGCTCGGCAGAATGCAGGTGGCTTCGTTAGCGCATAAAATGATATTATCAGACATTCTAAATCATTCCACACGTAGATAATTGAGCTACGTGCGTGAGATACGCTTTTGTAATGAGACGAACACGAGACTCGTGTATCTTTTAATAGATATAAATAAACATTCGTCCTGACTTTTACAAGTCCTTGGATACTGTTTACTTACTAAGTACGCTCCGTTTCAATCGCGAAAGTATCAATCCGTTTCAATCGCGATTTCTTGAGTATAAAAAAGTTGAAATATACATTACGAACTATTCTCCAAACTAGTGAATGTAGACAGAAATTTATATATAAAAATCGGTCAATCCGTTTCGCATTAGTTCAACTAAAGATACTCTCTCTGAGATTTTTATGTAGTAGTAATTAGATTGATAGCTCCGTTTTGAATAAGAACCCATCTTTACTTTAATAAGAAGAGCGGCGACTGTAAGAGGTAGTACCACACTGCATGCTTGCATGCAGCCGAATTGGGCCGGCACGACCGGGGTACCTCCCCGGAGGTACCTCTCGCTTACACGAGAGTGGCGTGAAGTGACAGCTGTGCAGTCGCGTTTCGTGCGGTGTGTAAGTAGCCGGTGGCCCATTGAGGTGGGAGGAGAAAGGGGGGCAGCGCATACGTATATTCTCTATGCAGATGTCTATGGGCGTTGGTAGTAATGGCTACAACTGCTCGTTTGCCCCCCTATACCATAAAAAAAAAACGGCATTGGCTGCATTGCAGCCGTATCGGACTTGCACGATGTTTGTGAGCAACCGGTGGTCCATTAGAGGAAAGAGGGGAAGAAGAGCAACAAATCTGTTCACCAATGTGATTTTCCGATTGCTCGTTTGTAAAACGAAGTAAAAAAAATATCGAATAATTTCCGAAATAAATCCTTTCATGCTAGTTATTGCGTCAATTTCTCATGAAGAAGGAACATTTAATGTGTGTAATGTTGCAGATGTCTGTGGGCGTCGGAAAACACCATCATCTCGGTGACCCGACTGCTCGTTTGCCCCCTGTACTATAAAAAAAAAAACATGCTAATATAAAAATCTTGTCTAGGAACACCCGTCGTCTAATGGCTCGACTGAACCGGAACAAACTCTCCCAACAGATGCCAGGATGTGACGCTAAACACACTGATAAACCGTGAATACATTAACGACAAGGTGTAGAGCGTTTTATGTACCTCGTTAAATATTAATCAAATAACATCTTCCGTACTAGTCCTTCCTTCCTAACATATCGAACTGTTTCATTCATATTCAGTAAGATATCTCCGACTTTTAGAGCCGGGCCATCTTAAGGCCTCCAAACCCCCACGCATCTGCTATCATCTAGCTTAAGCCCCTAGGTGTCTTAATCTACGATTTATTTGTAGCATCCATTCTTATTTAAAAAAATTGCTAGATCATTTCTAAACAAAAAACGGTTGTCTGTAAAGTCGGTTTTCTGACGATAGTAGAACGTGACAACGTCTTAAGGAAATACTGATGGAATGGTAGCATTTTTCAAAAGAAAATTTAAATTTCATTTGTTTAATAGATTTGTATGCACCTTCTTCTCTAATTTTGAAAACACCTGTTTTTTTGAAGCCATGTTGCAAATTACTCACTGAGATGAAATAAAAAAACAACGTAGGTAAACGAATTTTAAAAGCGTCCTTTGGTAGCGTCGTTTGTTTAATGTTTATTGGTTTGACAGTTCTCAAACAACGCTTGCGTTTCGTTTCTTCCTCGTTAACAAAAACCTTTTTAATTTTTTTTATTATTAAATCATATTTACTTTGAATATCGTAAATGATTAAGCATTATATGAAAAAAATGTACAATTAAAATTTTTTGTTCCTTTATTTTGCAAATAATCCTAAAACATACAATTCAACAGCAATGTGCTTACGGAACGTCATATTGTTCGGTCAATCATTCATTCAAAACAGGACACGTACATGTGACAGCGAGGTAACACCGCATGTTGTCATATTTTTTGGTACAGCCTGCTCAATCGAATTACAAGACGTTGTCACGTCAAAAAGATTCATATCACTTTTGCTTCTCACAATATCATCATAATAATATGAACCGTATTCACCATTACACCCCAACTACACAAGGAAGACGCAGGTAGAAAACAGTCAACTAAAAGTCACGGTCATTCAACTTGTGTAATTCCGAACAGCTGTTCTATTGTAGTGCTGTCACAAAAGTAAAACGTGTTTGTCAAATATATTGCTGCTTTTAAGTGCTTATGTAAATCATAGAATATTTTAGCATTGACGAAACGTTTTTAGTTATGCACGTTTACATGCACACGTTTTTGGTAATGGTTATGTAAACACACACATGGGTATTTATTCGCCTAAAACCCGACAAAATTCTATACTTTTTATTATGCAGTGGGCAAATATTGTTTTATAACTTCCATCCCCTACACATATTATCCATCCCGTTCATTAAGCGGCAGCCACACTGATAGAAAGAAACTCGATCAGCAGCCACACATCGATCAGTCATCACGGCTGCACTGGCGAGTTCGGAAACCAATTAAACTAAAATTGTTCCGTAAACAAGCGGGCCCGACATCCGAATTCCGTTTAACTGACAAAGGCCTGTCGGGTGCACGCCGCTTTGTGCGCATCCATAAGTTATCTCCCACCGGCCCTCCACTCATTAGTTCCGTTTAATTAATAAACGTGATCCGATTGGATGGCTGAGCTTAGTTTGTGCGTAACAAATTGGCAAATCTCTATACCATTGAGATGGTGGTTTAAGAAAAAATCGAGTAGATGGACATTTTTTAAAGTGTAAGAGGGCAAACTCTGTGTTGGTTTCCACTGCACAGCCGGTCCCGAGCCCGGATAAAGGAGGAGGGTTCGTGGCTAGGATAACCACCTGGCATGGTAAAAAGGAACCTGGTTGAGAAGTCCACGACGAGAAATAAAACCGTATTGCCACTCCGACGACCTCAGCATGGATTAAAGGGCAAACGAGGGGTCAGAGTCGCATAGAGTTTATACAGATGTGTTGCACTTCTTCCTCCTCTCACCTCCAAGGGCCAACGGCTACATGCATGCATCCAGCGTGGCACTCACTATCTCTTACTTACTTAGCAAGAGGTAGTGCCGCACTGCATGCTTGCATGCAGCCGAATTGGGCCGGCACTACCGGGGATGTACACTCTTGTTTACACGAGACCGGCGTGAAGTGACAGCTGTGTTGTCGTGTTTCGTGCGGTGTGTAAGTAGCCGGTGGCCTATGGAGGTGGGAAGAGAAAGGAGGGCAGCGCATCTATGTAGTTTCTATACGGATGTCTGCGGGCGTCGGTTGTCATGAAAATGGCTCCAACTGCTCGTTTGCCCCCCCTATACCATAAAAAAAAAAAATTACATATTAGCATAATACATGGTATGCGGATGTATTTTTTTAAAGGATAAGGGGCAAACGAGCAGGTGATAGATTACTACCGCCGCCCATAGATATTTAGGAGTCTCCTTTCGACTCTTAACCCCCGGCAAATTCGCCTTATATTTAATAGAAATAAACAGAATTCTAACAAGTATTCGATTGATTAATCGAGTCGATATTAGTTGTATACGTATTACGTTCTGTGAATTCTATCTGTCAACGTTCGTTAACGAAATTAATTATATATGGTTTGTTTGTTAGATTAATATTAAATTCATTAATTTAACATTAATTTATCACACGAACCTACACGGTGCGTTGGTACGTATTGCGTAGGCAGTGATTTAACATTATTGTAAATTATTTATTATGGAAACTGCAAGAGTCGATCTCCATAACCTTTCTAGGTTGGACACAAGTGGCAGTGGCTTGATACTGAACAAACCGAAGCCACCGTTTTTTTTTCTTTTTTTATGGTATAATGACGATATAAACGAGCAGTCGGAGCCCTTTTCATGACTACCGACGCCCGTAGACATCCGCATAGAGACTATACAGATGCGATGCCCTCCTTTCTCCTCCCACATCCATGGGCCACCGGTTACTTACACAACGCACGAAACGCAACAGCATAAGTCACTTTACGCCGGTTTCGTGAAAGCGAGAGTTCCCGTAGTTAAATTATTAATACCATGAGCATCCAGGAGAGATCCACTGCTGTACTCCCCCCCCTCCCCTTCCTGTCCCACAGATAAATACCGAGCATAGCCTTTTAGCACTCTTTTTTATAGCATAGGAGGCAAACGAGCAGTTGGGTCACCTGATGTAAAGTGATCACCAACGCCCACAGACATCCGTAACGCCTGAGGACTAACAGACGGCGTTGCAGACCTTTCAGAGAAGATGCTCTTTTATTGAAGATCCCTAAGTATCAGTCCGGAAATACCGAGGACGGCAGCAGATGCCATATCGAAGTCCTACTTTAAGCTACACTTAGGCTTATTATAATAATAATTTATATAATTGTAACAGAATGTAGAATTATAATCTAGACATATAAATTCTCCATCTACGTAATAAACTGAGACCTAGTTGTAACAGTAGTCGAGTCTAGTTACCACTAGACGTGAGATAGGACACACTAACATATTTCAAAAGGAGCCACTCTTTGTCATCTACACGCTACAAGGACAACTTCTTAATTCTTGTTTAAAACACAGTTACGTTTTAGGCGAGGCATTCTTGGAAGCAAACTAATGAGTTGTGAAGGAGATTGTTTAATAGATATGAATCTTGTTTTATAAATGCCAGGTATAAAATAGAAAGCTTTCTTTAGCAATTTATCATGAAAATTGTGAATATATTAAATTGTCACAATGCTAATTCTATTAATATTATAAATGCTAAAGTTTGTATGTATGTTTGTTTGTTTGTTTACTCCTTCACGCTAAAACTGCTAAACCGATTTTCATGAAATTTGGTACACACATAGAGGGTAACTAGGATTAACACATAGGATAGTTTTTGTCTCGAAAAAATGTTCCTATGGGATGCCATGGGATGATTTTAAACGGAATCGAAATTTACGCGGGTGAAACCGCGGGGCGCAGCTAGTATCATATAAACGAGAGTTTGTTTGTTGTACTTCAAAGCTAAACGTACTGAAGGCATTTGAATTAAACTTTACGCGGACATAGTTTTTAGACAATCTTGGATAATAAAAAACCAACCGTGTTGGACTTTCACAATGAAAATTCCGTATCTAAGAGCTAAGTTAAGTTACATATAGACCTTACAGTTAAGCCAGTTATCTCTTAACGTTGTAGCTACATTTTTTTCATAAGTGCAAATATTTACCTGCTGGTTGGGTGGCAGGTTCCGAAGCTGTGATCTGTCCGTTACTCCTCACCGCCGCCTTCTTCCTGCCCCCAGTTGTAGCTGGACTCTTCGTGACTTCTCTATCAACACGCTGTAACAACAAAATATATCCATCAATAATCACATCATTTATACTTCAAAATACCGTAAATACTAAAACCATATAAAAGGTAATCTACTTCGATTTCCAAATACTAGGGGCCTCCTACTAGTGATGCGACTCGAGTCAATTTGTCAAACTCGTACTCGAGTGAAAAAAAAATCCCACTCGAGTGATTTTACTCGACATTTTTACTCGAGTGACAATTTCACTCGAGTGACTTTTTTACTCGAGTATAACTCGAGTGAGGGAACGATCTTAATCGAGTGACTCGAGTCGCATCACTACCTCCTACTAGACAAATCTAGCAGGTACTATAAATTATAGTAATATCATTCTCATCACATCATCAGCTAATTGATAGCTCGTATTTTTCTCGTAACATACGAGCTATTAATAGGCAATCTATTAAAAAAGAAATTCGAAAGAGCTATATCATTGCTCCTCTGTATTTCTTTAAAAAAAAAAATAACATGAGTAGGTACTTTCACTATATAATCCATCAAACGGCTTAGTTGCCGCCATTACGCTTTATCGCGTACCCCCTGTGAATGAGAAGTGTAAGCCCTTGAGAAAACTCTAGGTAGACATATTACACATTTCTATTTATATTATGTACTAGCTGCGCTCCGCGGTTTCGCCCGCGCAAATTTCTATCCCGTGAAAAACATCCCATAGCCATAGGAACATTTTTTCGGGATAAAATATAGCCTATACGGATTCGGAAGAATCCCTCTAAGTAATGGTAAACGAAATTTTGAAATCGGTCCAGTAGTTTTTGAGCCTATTCAATGTATTATGTATTGAATTGAAAAATACAAAGGTTTCCTCTTTATAATATTAGTATAGTAGTATAGATTAAATATGTGTTTTTTATAGTATAAGGGGCAAACGGGGAGAAGAAAAAAAGGGGAGAAATCGGGGCCATTTTCAACACTACCGATGGACATCCGCACAGATGCGTTGCCCCTCTTCCTCTTCCTCTCTCCAAGGACCACCGGCTACTTCCACACTACATCTACAAAACAGAATATCATATTGTGTGACTAAAGTGACCTTGGTCCGTGCAGCTCCACATCGCTCCCGTCACACGACCGTGTTACATAACACACAGATAGTGTTACGCTGTTATCGGCGATACGAGTTCACGGTAAAAACATCCACTCCGCCGGCCGTAACGCGTACAATTACGTCACGGTAACCGTTACACATTGTGACCACGTCCATAAATCCATAACGACCGCGCTCACGTTGGAAGTGTGTCCACATTGCGCGATCCGATATCGGTGTCGACGTTTCGATGACGGAAAAAAATTCATGAAAGCTGTTGTACACCTTTTATGAATTTAATTTGATGATGTTCAATGTTTTTCCATCGTTTAACAGTTAAACGATGGAAAATCAGTCCCAAGAGTACCGTTTTCATTTTTTTCATTTTTAGAAATAAAAAGCCTATTTCATTTTTTCACATTGAAGCTAAGTAATCTATATTTTATATTGATTGTAACCAATATTTGTACCATATTTCATGCAATTCCATTACACAGTTTTTGCGTGAAAAAGTATCAAACATGTTTATCATCACAAATTTTAATTCTTGTAATACCTTTTTGTGAGATACACTGCTACCTAAAATATTATGTTAATTCTGTTTTATTTTGCACTTTTATTGTCCTGCTTTTTTTTTGTTTTCTTTATGTATTTTTCGCTCTTATTTTTGTAAATGGTAGTATTAGTCTCTCACAAATAAACCTATTTTTATTTTATTTTTATTATTTTTTTTATTTTATTTTTATTTTTAATATTACGATGAGTAAGATAGAGAGATATTCCGCAACTTAAAGAACATATTTAACGCACTTTACATGTCACGATATCGTACCGCAGAACATGGATACACCACAACGTTTCAATGTTAATTATTTTCCTAGTCGTGATTAACAGACCGTTCTCCGGTTTCATTAAAATGCAATTGAGGTCGCCGTCTAATCCGCCATGTGTACTTTATATTATTAATGGAACATAAACATCTAGTGTGCACGGTGAATAATTTACAGTAAAAGCATTTGCCAAGGTTTTGTATTAATGAAAAGCAATCTTGACCTTTCGCTTAATTAACTCACAACATTTGTTTAGTATTCGTTAATTAATTAAAGAATTTTAACATTTCCATTTCCAGGCTGTCGTCTATTAAAACATTAATGGAACATCTTGGTTTTTATGACCAAATAAATATGTATAATGTTTTATTCTAAATAAGTCAAAATAGAGATAAGTCGAATTAAATATTATGGCGACTGATAAATTATAATCACCTAATAAAATTTATTATATGTTTAGAATATGTTTATTCACTTTGTAAGAAAATACACCAACACATTATAAGCTAATTAATATATTTTTTTATATTAATATTTTATTATTTACTCATTTTAATAATTTACCGCCTTATTCATAAAAACGAGTTAATCAACATTTTAACAACTTCACTGCCAACCCCGCATATGTGCGGGGTGCGGGTCGCGCGCGGGGGGCCAGCTCCGCATATCTGCGGGCTACGACTCTTGAATTTCTATAGGCCAGTGTGCGATCGGCACTGAGCGAGAGGTGTTGCGTATTCTCTGGCCTGCCGCGGAAAGGACGTAAAATTATCGTAAAAGTTTTGGTTTTTGAATTCAGACTTTTTTTTTTGTTATTTATGGGGTTTAGTTGGACGTAAAAATGACTGACGAGGGGGAATGTTCGAGGCCTAAAAAGCAGAGAATTGCTTGCAATTTGACGCTTGATGATAGTGATATTGAAAATGAATTGTTTGCTGACGACGATAGTGAAGATGACTTTTTTCCGGGTGATTGTGATGATGAGGAGGAATCGGACGAGGAAGACCAGCAGTTGACGTTTTCTACGGCTGTTATTAACTCACCGTGTCCGATGTCGGCGTCGTCAGAGAATAATCATCCCATAATACCTGTTGTATTATGGGATGAGGTCAATCTACCATCTCCAGGTACTTCACAACAGCCTGAACCAGGCACCAATCAGCCTTCAATAAGTTCCTCTTGGTCAACTGTTTGTGAATTGCAAAATATTCCTTTCAATAAACAAAATGTATTTTTTGGAAATCCTGGTTCTGAGCCTATCGAATTTTTTAATTATTTCTTTGAGGACGAATTACTTTTATATATTTGCGAACAAACAAACGTACAAGCTGCTAAATTGATGCAAATCTCGACGGCCGAACACTCCAGAGTTAAATCATGGAAAGACGTTACAATCTCTGAACTTAAAATATTTCTGGGTCTCCTTTTCCACATGGGCACAATACCACTTCCCCGTCTGCAGGACTATTGGAAGACTGACAGGTTATTTGCTATACCTATATTCAGAGAACAAATGGCCCGGAATCGTTTTCTGCTTATAATGAGATGCCTGCATTTTACATCTGAGGCTCAGAATGCTAATGATCGTTTGTTTAAAATTCGATATATTATTGATTATTTCAATAATAAAATGGAGACTTGCTACTACCCTGGCAAGGAGTTGTCCCTTGATGAAAGTATGGTCCTTTGGAGGGGACGTTTGCGATTCAAGCAATATATAAAAAACAAAAGGCACAAGTATGGTGTAAAACTTTATATGTTGACGGAACCTGATGGTCTAGTACTGAAGTTTCGGGTATATACAGACTCAGAAGTTTCAGGAAAAGGTCATGCAGAACGAGTTGTCATGCAGTTGCTAGAAAATAAACTGCAAAACGGTCACTCCGTTTACATGGACAATTATTATAATAGCGTTGCATTGGCTAAGAAACTATTAGATAACCAAACTTATTGCACTGGTACACTGAGAAAAGATCTCAAAGAAAATCCAGCTGTAATATCAAAAAAAAATTTAAAGAAAGGTGAAAATGTGGCACTTTATAAGGATGGAGTCGTAGTAGGAAAATGGAAGGATAAACGTCCGGTGATGTATGTTAGTACAGAGTTTGGAAGCGAAATGATACCGGTAACAAACAAGCGGGGCCAGACAACCAATAAACCTATACCAATAATAAAATACAACGAGTTTATGTCAGGTAATTATTCAATACTTTTATTTTTGTACCTGTATGATTTGACAACAGGCATAATTTGTATGACAAACAATAGTAGTGCAAGATTTATTTGTTTTATTTTTTTCAGGTGTTGATCGACAGGATCAGCTTCTGGCATTCTACCCATGCGAGAGAAAAACTCTTCGTTGGTATCTGAAACTGGCAATCCATACATTCCAGTTGTTGTTTATAAACTCTTATAAATTATATAACAAATATTCAGGAAAAGAAAAAATGAACTTATACGATTATCGTATCTCAGTTATAAATAAATTGCTACCCGAAAAAATCTCCGCATCTGTTGCCGGCCCGAGTCGAAGAGCTGTCCAACCAGTGCATAAAATTGTTAAAATTACTGAAAAAAACTCAAAGGGAATACTGAAACGTAAGATGTGCCGTCAGTGCTCCAAATCAAAAGTACGCAAAGACTCGATTTGGCATTGCGAAATGTGTGGAAATAAACCGGGCCTATGCTTTGATTGTTTTGATATTTATCATTCATAATTGTTTTTATTTTTTGATAATTTATATTCTTATTTCTTTTGTTTAGATATATAATTTGATATTTTATGTGAAATTATAACTGTTGATTTTGTGTTAAATTTATGTAAGATTTATTTTTATACTTAAAATTTGATCTCTGGTATTCCAAAGTAATTAAGTAAAGAAACTTGATAGAATTATTAGTCCAAGAAATATAAAAATATGAAAGAATTATTAGTCTAAGAAATATAAAAATATAAGCGTTTTGTTCCTATTATAATTTTATAATTAAAATATATCAAAATTTGTGATTGTTACCAAAATAAACATTAATGTAAACTGAAGTAGATAGCTCCGCGTATGTGCGGGGCTGGCATAGGGATTGAAATTTTCAATCGCTGTGCCAGGCCCGCATATGTGCGGACTATAATTTTTTTATTAAACAATACTTTACTAAGACACTGCTTAAGCCTTAAGTAACGCTTAAAAATTGTTATTCATAAACGTTACTTAAAAATTGCATAGACAACATTAGTTAACTTTTTTATCACTTGCAACTTTTTAGTAAAAATTGGTTTCGTTGATAGAATTATAATAGGTAA
>LUGF01011948.1:171081-183055 GCA_001625245.1 Calycopis cecrops
CGCTCATCATATTAAGCCAGCATCTCATTAAATGGGATTTAAATGGGATTTGCCTTAAAAGATCTACCTAAGTTTTTGTGAATGAGTAAAACTGTTGTTATTTATTAATAGAAAGTATCGTCATCATTTCTTATACATTTAAATTAAAAGTAATAAAGTTTATAAATGTACTTTATACTCTATAGTAGAGTAAGAATATCTAATATATAAAATTCTCGTGTCACAGTTTTCGTTGAAATACTCCTCCGAAACGGCTTGACCGATTCTCATGAAATTTTGTGAGCATATTGAGTAGGTCTGAGAATCGGCCAACATCTATGTTATATTTTCATCTCGATATTCCCACGGAATCGAAAGTTACGCGGGTGAAACCGCGGGGCGCAGCTAGTAAAGTTTATAAATGTACTTTATAATCTATAGTAGAGTAAGAATATAAATTTGTAAATTTGCTGTTCGTACTGAATGATATTAAGCTTAGTTTAAATTATGATTTAAATACCGCAAATACAATGATATAAACTTACTTATGCGAAAGTTATTATGACTGTATGTATGTTTTTAAAGTTTCTCTGATTTGGTTGAAATTTGTCACAGATAAATAACAATCTGGACTAACATTAAAAATGCTAAAAAATTAAGTTTCCTTGGAGCTGGATTTAATTCGGGTTTAAACCGTGGAATAGAATAAGTAATAACATGGTCTGGTACGCCTGAGATACTCCCCGAGCGATTAGTGGGCGTGCGTGGGACTCATGTAGACGATACCTCTGTTGTTGAGTCTGGATAGTAAACTAGCTATCAAACACGTCGGGTGGACTTGTCGGATGCGTGGGCAAATGTCTAAGTTCATCTAATACCCTTTTATAGTCGAGGATCAAACGTGAATCTATATATATAAAACTCAAACGTGACATAGCCATCTATCAACGCACAGCCCAAACCACTGGACGGATCAAGCTGAATTTTGGCATCCAGGTAGATGTTACGACGTAGGCATTCGCTAAGAAAGGATTTTTAGAAATTCAAAACCTAAGGGGGTGAAATAGGCTGTTGAAGTTTTGGTAAGAGGTAGTGCCACACTGCATGCTTGCATGCAGTCGAATTGGGCCGGCACGACCGGGGAGGTACCTCTCGCTTACACGAGACTGGCGTAAAGTGACAGCTGTGCTGTCGCGTTTCGTGCGGTGTGTAAGTAGCCGGTGGCCCATGGAGATGGGAGGACAAAGGAGGGCAGCGCATCTGTATAGCCTCTATGCGGATGTTTATGGGCGTCGGTAGTCATGAAAATGGCTCCGGCTGCTCGTTTGCCCTCCTATACTTATCATAAAAAAAAAATAAAAAAAAAAGTTTATATGGATTTCGCGGTTGAAACCGCGGGGCACAGCTAGTTAGAAGATATATATGTGTATAGCGACGCCCATTCACACATGTTTAAGCAGATGCGTTGCCCTTTCTCCTATCGCCTATTGGAGAGATACAACCCGTACAATACTCGACAGTATAATTGTCCTTTACAATGCTATAATTATCATACCAGCGAGGTATCTACCGGATCATGCATGCCTATTTTTTATTTTATTTTTTTTAGATAGAATCTATGCTAGCAGAACTGAAAGCCCAGTGCAGCTTCGTCTGTATGAGAGGCGAGTGCCCTAAGGTAGCTCGAGCCTCTGTAATTTGTGGTCGATGGGGGTGCAGACCCCCCCTTCTTTCCCAGCTACTGGGAGAAGGCAAACCGGACTATTGCGATTAATAGGTTATACTATTACTATCTTGGCCGAGGAGGTGCCTATTTCACGATAGTGGTATGATATTCCCGGTCTTGTTCAGCCCGATTCTAATACTGCACTATCTCACTAAAGCGCTTGTTCTGACAGGGACCGCTATCACCTTCAACGGCCGCATTTTTATAGCCCACGGATGTTTGACTTGCGTTACGTAAACACCGGCGAAGCAGAGCCGGCTTCATTTGAATTACATTAAAATTACGGCCACAAAGGATTCCAATTAACGGCCGAATGTTTATAAATATCTTCCCGACGGCCGCTTTATGCCGAACAAAAGAACAATAACTGACAAGTTAGAAAGGAACAAAAGCAAACAGTCGCGCTCCGTTTTCAAAGCGACAAAACAATGCGTGGAGATGCGTTGTTATGCAACGCATTTACATTACAAATAACTCTTAATCAATTATGGACATCTGCAATTAAAGGGAGATGGTGGCATGTCCCACACGAGTGGGAGGGAGACAGTGCCCTTATCAGGGTGTGGCTATCCGTAGGTGCTTTGTATGCGCCACGAATATTACCACGAGTGCACTCTAATGCATAATACATAATACACATTTACGCATGTGTGTGCCACTGAATAATAGATAGAACGGGATGTAATACGCAATAAATAATGAATATGCTAATAGATAAGCCATATAGATTAAATAACTTGAAATTAGCTCTACATGTAGAGTCTGCAAGACGTACGCGAAAACAGTAAACATAGGACAAATGAACCAACTAACCGACGTCCGTCGCCGCCGTCTCCGATCCACAGATCACCAGAAAACACTTCACAACAGGAACTACGAGATGGTGAAAGGTGCGTAAAACCGTTCCGAGCAACGAGTCACCGAGCGCGCCGCGGGAGAATGGCGCACGCCGGGGCTCGCGGGGGGCGCGGCTCCCCGCCACATCCAGACCTGACCGGGCCACCAGACGGGCTTGCATAATTAATTACACTACACTCGCACCATGTCTTCACACAAGGTCACCGTTATCGCTAACTTCGCCGATGCTCTATCTGTGTACGAACATATTCCTAATAACACTTAATTTTATTAATGTAAGATAATTTTATTACAACTACAGGAAATTAATGACGAAATAGTTAGCTTATCTTAGCAACTTCGATAACGTTATTAACATACTTTCCGTCGCTCATGAAGTCACATCGACAAAATTATGCATGTAATGTTGACAGTAAAATTAATTTACAAACAAACTCCTTTATTTATAAATCAAAGAATTAAACTAATCTTTATATTATTACGTCTAAACGAATACATATTAACCTTCAAACAAAACAAGAACAAAGTAGTGAGTGGCATGTCAGGCCCCCTCACGGTGGGAGGGGTTGGGCCAGGGAGGCCGGGAGGGGGCCCCAACCCCCTTCGTTGCGCGCCAGACGAATCCCGGCATCCCGTCGCGATCGATATCCATATCCACTGCACGGGAACTCGCATTAACTAACTTATAGAGGCGGAAAGTCGAAGAGGTGTTGTTGCAAACTTTACCGATTACACTTACGCAACTACTTCCACACTCGGGGAGGAAAAGTAAACAAATTAGCCCGTACATTGTCAATACTCTTTGTTGTGTTCTATTATTGGATTTCTTTACTTTTATTATCATGTAGGAGATGAAAATGTGACCTTTGTATCATGCTTAGTGGACAGATATATGCTAAGGATGATTATGACATTAAACGTTCGGGATATAAGTACAACAACACATCTTCACACGCCAGGTCACCATGGTAGAGATAGAGAGCTACATATCGCGATCCCTACACCTTTCGTCTTGCGTCTTGTCTCTAAATCTGGTATATAATGTTAAAATAGGTTCATTGGTGTGAGTGGCATTTGCGAAAATTACAGAAATCAATATGGAGGGATTAAATTTGGTTCGCTCGTCCTACATTCACCCCGAATAAAAATATTTATCTTTCCTTTCGCTTTGTGTTCGTAACAGATTGCTTTTAGTAAATGTTTACATAATACTTTGTAGTACGTGGATATTATTTTATTAAATTCGCACATACATTTTAATCGTCTTATGACCGTTAAGTGCAAAACGTAAATATTAAAGAACTAAAGACTTTATCACGCAAACATATGCATAATGACAAGACAAAACCGATTAAATTCAAATTAAAATCGTAAATGTACAGTTTCCACATAATTATAATAAGTATGATAAATCTTAGTTGAAAATGAAAATCTGTCATTATTACTTACTTTTAACACAAACCGTCGACGAGGCGAAGAGATACAATACGTTTAATTTATCATTTGTTAACAATGTTCTTACTTCTTTCTTGCCGTGCTCACTTCGTTAGCCGTCAAAAATAACAATTGTTTAATCGTAAAACTATATAGCCCATGCTACGGTAATGTATCCAATAACAATTGGAGCTTCCTGTTAGTGAAAGAATAGTTTAATCAGTAGTTTGGTGCCTATTCGATACAAATAAACAAAAAAAATCTCTTTATAATATTAAGTATAGAATTATTTATATAATATCACTGAAAACTGTATTTTGTGTGAATCCGTTTAACAGTCACTAGGACTTACGGTGAGTAAATTAAATTATTTTGCATGTACGAGCAATAAGTAGGTTACAACCTATATATTAATGTAATCCACATCAACACCATTAGTAATCAATTATTTTGTATTCAAAGTTTGAATAAAATTATTTTGCAGGTACGAGCAATAAGTAGGTTATTTATATAATCCACACCTTTACAATTAGTAGCAAATTATGAATAACCCATACATATCACTGTACAATAAGTGGCAATTGTCAATTAATTAGTATTCATAGTGTATTGACACATCATCCGAGCTCCACGCAATAGGAGAGAGCGCAACAACAGAACTCAGCGAGGTAATAGGAAAAGTTGCGAATCGATCCAGTCGGTGGGAACCGCGCTCCGAGCAATAGAGACACGGCTACAAGCTGCATGTTAATGTACACTGTACTTACCGTTTCACACCCAATTACTATGTTTATTGAATTGTAACGCTCGATACTATAATTGACTCGTTTTATATGTATTTTTAAATGATTTTATGGGATAAGATTATATAATTTTATATTAGATTAGAGATAAGATTCGCTCACATGGCAAAGTGACGCCCATGTCGCGTTTACCCCTTATTCTATAAAAGATGTCAAATTTTCGTGAGCACATTCAGTTACAATATCTTGAACCTTCATATTCTTATAGCAGGAGACTACGTTATTTGGATGAGCTTCAAGGCGATACTTATATTCATCCATACCTAGCCATTAAATCGAAAAGACGGCCAACTTGCCATATTTTCTAAAACTCGAACCCTGCCTCTATGTGAGAACTATATAGTTGCATTTATCTCAAATATTGTTGACCGTTCTGAAGTTGCGTCATGGTCGGAACTGTTAAAGACAAAATTACTTAAATTACATCCAGTTCTTTAGTAACACACATACACCTATTACTTTGAATATAAAATTTTAATGATGTAAAAACATTTGTGATAGACAAGACGGAAGAGGTAAGCCAGGTCTATTTCTTTATTTTCTTCCCATTTTGTATCTAACCTAAATTGTTAATATCCTTCCTTATGTAAACACGACAAAGTATCGATAAAGGCCCAAACAATATAGCAAAGACACCTGTGACTTAAAATATTTGTCACTTGACTACACTAAAACAGAATAATCTATTATATCCATTAATAACAGCTCTATAAAAATAAAATCAATGTTATCTTTACGGCTCTAATAAAGTGAGTCACAATTGTGCAATAGATTAAACAGTCTAAATATATGCCATGCATGCTGAGGAAGTCATCTCGGTCTGCATTAACTGAAACGTATTCGGGGAACAGTTGGAGGGCCGCCAACACTCCTCGTGGCTCTTCAAATAAATTATGATATATACATGTTTGTTTGTGATAAACCGTCCGCACATCGGGATTTCAACTTTTTTATCCGTCTATTTATTCACGGGGATTATTTTTAGTAATAAATAAAAGCAACAACAAAAATCCTTTTAATCCTAATGGGGTGGTAGGCAGAGCTATTCGCTTTCAGTACCACACACCACGATCCCTACGCACTATTAAAACTGCAATATTTGAATGATCAATATTCAATTAATGAATAATTAATTTAGTAAAAGATGTAATGGTAAATAGTTAAGAAAAAATTAGTTAATGCCACAGATGACGCTTTACCTTCATTCAGACTGACTTCAGACATTCGAGGGAATAACCAGACCAGACAAACCAGACGTTTCAGATATTATACAGTGGCCTAGGTCATTGTTAATGAGTAATTTTCGTGTATCCTTGAGACACGATTAAGAGGTAGTGATATTACTGTATTGCAAATTGGGCCGTCGAGGAGACGACTAAAGAGAGGCCACTCACAGAATATCGTCGTAAAGTGACAGCCAGCTGTCTCATTTCCTAATGGGTGTCTCATTTCCCACGGTGGAACCTTTTTCTAATAAATCTGAACATACTTGCTTATACATCAGCTCTTTCACTAATAATACACAAAAATTGATTTTTATACACATATATTGATTACGTAATATATTTTTCCGGTGTTATCGCTCGGGTGGCAATCCCAGACAACCTTTGGTACACAAAGGTTGTCTGGAAATTGCGATGCGAACAAGACCGCCTTTGTATACACACATGTAACATAAGTGTTGATAAATAATTCGTATTCTTGTGTGCGCGGTAATGTATACACTGGAGGCGATATTATGTACATATTATATACCTTTTATCTTCATTTATGTTAATACGTGTGTGACTTTCGTATCAATAATTTTATGGCACTCGAGCAAATGTGTGTGTTATGTATGTAGATTTTTATGTTATCTGCCTGCTACAGGATATTAGTTTGACGCATTTTAATGCATAAGGTCGTTGGGACCCAATATTTTACTTTGGGGGAGCAATGAAGATGTGGGGATCCGATCCAGTATATGAAGCATCTACTTCAGTACACGCTGTGCCCAAAGTCTTGTACAATGGACGATCTTCTTGCGGCCAATGATGCTGCTAATGTGGCATAGTAGTGGTCGAATAAAATTTATTCGGCAGGGCAGTACAATTGATGTGCTGTGGGTAGATTCGTCTATATACGAAATCGGGTTTCAGGATTTTCAATAAGTTTTTGCTTGTTGTAACTACTTACACTCTACATTTCATAGTTTGTATTTTTACAAGTATGTATTATACAAACTATTGTAGTTATTACAAATATGGTAAAATATAAACATAGAGTATAGACACTCACAGTACGAACCTAGTCATGTTTAATCTCAGCTAGACAACGTAAATCTTGCACTGCGTCTTGGACGCAACAAAAACAATTGCGACAACTTAAAGAGGTCGCGTTAAACGACGTGGGTGTACAAAAACACTTCATAATATATTACAAAGACCCACCTCGTGACACAGCGCAATAATTTCAGTACTCAACCAATACCACGAAAACTCCACACATACTCCAGCACGCAATAAACATGACTAGGTTGGCAGATACTTTGAACTGTAAATATGGAGGGCAGAGGTATGAAGGAGAATCTTCTGTGTATATCTTGACGACCACGCTGGCGCAGTGGTTCACGGCTCGGATAAGTGAAGCCTGTTGCGCCAGGGGTCGCGGGTTCGAATCCCGCCTTGGTCATGGATGTTAATCTATATATAGTATGTATTTCTATAATAAAAACCTAAAATATATTTCGTTGTCTAGTACCCGTAGCACAAGTCCTTACGGTACTTAGCACGGGGCTAAGCTAACGTGGTGTGTAACGTCCAGAGATATTTATTTATTCATTTATTTATATGAAGTGTCCATCGAAATGCATTAAATGAAGGTGGCGCCACTTTAGCATAACTGTATGTTTATTTTTACTACATTATTATGTACTACGCAAGTTGAAAAAAAATTTAATTAAGTAAGTAGGCACTTTAGTCGCCAATAACATATTTTTTTTAAGTTACTTTTTAGGCATACTTTAATTTGTTCACAGTTACTACATTCATACCATACACTCTATCTACGCCAGCGCTATTCTGGAAGGTTTTTGAACCGTTATTTACAACACACAGTTGGACACTTTCTCCTACTTTCCATATGAGATGATTCTCCTTACCTCTACAACATGGAGGATACTGTACAAGTAAGATGTACATTTATAATGCTCCATCGTGACGCGTAGGTTTTGGAAGATAAATTGTTTATGGATTTGTTCCAAAAGGGGTCGTTGAACCGGACAAATTGCTCCAAACGCGTCCCCTCTTGTCACATTGGCGTTGTTAAGCTTAATCGTATTAGTACGGGATTTGCGTCAGGTTCAAATTTGAACGCGGGGCCCAATTTAAAATGTGACGTAACTCGAATTCTGATAATTGTTTCCATTCCATAAATATTTTATACTACGGATTTGGGTATCTAGAACGTCAGCTCGTTTTTGTTTAAATTTTGGCATCATTTTCTATCAATCACCAGATTAAACTGACATAATATGATATAGTGTTTGTAGATAACTGTTCAGTTTTTGTTTTGTCTCGTTGGTATCTAACGTTATTAATAAATATATCTACCTATTATTATTAAGTATATAAACTGATAAATCATACATACGATGTGCTTTAATGAAGTTACAATTAATTTACATAAAAACAGCGTTGTGTAATGTTCTCTTAGTGCCTAATTCTATAACAAAGAGGAAGATATCCATTACTTTACAGAATCCGCAATGCAGTCCGCCATGTTTGCACCATTCCAAATTTTAATAAGCTGCTGTAACTTAGTGTATTTTATAATGTGCTTAATATTTTATAGTTTTCTTTTATCTACATACAGCCGGATGGAGGATGTCAGTGAACAATTTATCTTATTTTGTTCCGACTGTGTCAGTAACGGAAATACGGTTTCCGAACAAGTTTTTTTTTTCAGTATACTCATATTAGTTTCCATAGTAGATAGGTCATGATTGCGTTCATTGAAAGAGACCTATTTTTTACAGACACAGGGGAATACATTTAATACGTATGATACCTAGGAGACCGGATAGCCTCTAGACACAATTTCGGACACGAAACTTAGTGCAATACGCCTAAACCCCTGCTGATTCTTCTGAAGGCCACCCTTCAGTCGCTGGAGAGTTCCCGATCTGCAGGCAACAGGATCCCTCCAGCGACAGAGAGGCCTTGCTTCTCCTCCTTGGGCCATTGAAGGAAACCCATGTTAAGGAGATACGAGGCGCTGCTATTGATATATCTACATATACTATACCGAACTAATCTACATATTCATAACACGTGCGGCACACTACAGAATATTGATGGGAGCAAGTAAAGCGATTTAAATATTGCAGCCATCGAATGCATATCGAATAAACCTAACATCGAAATTGTAGCCGAGGGCAGTGTACGAGCGCTGACCGCACTCCATCGCGACGACGTGACACATACTAAATACGAACAGAGTTTTTTTAATAAGATACCTTATAAATGCCAGAATTGCTGCTACATGTAGATCGGAACTGCTGTTAGAGGTCAAGTCTGGTGACAACTGACATTAGTGTGTGTGGGGAACCTGAAAATGTCTCCCACATCTTAGAGTTGGGGCTAAATGAATGAAGATAGAAGACTTACTTATAGGTAGTGTAACTGACACAGCAGTAACTAAACGTTTATACTTTTTATTCGAGATAAGGAAGATTATCATTGAGTGTAGCTAGTGCTGTATTAAGCCGAATGGGGTCGGCACGACCAGGGACATACCTCTAACACGATACTGTTGTAAAGTCTTTCTTCTCTGTACGGTTCGGTGATGACGAGACACTGCAAAAGTCTCTGTACATTGCAATTAGCTGATGATTATAAGTATTAATTACAAACTTTGCTGTACAAAAATACACAAGCAATAAAATTTAAATATTTATACACGAGCGTACTTGAGATAGTCTCCTTGAGAGTTGAACAAAGAGCACCAAGGATAACTCTGAAGATAGAACAGAGTAACCTTCAGAATTGAAAATTTACACCGCCCCGGGCTTAACAAATAAATTGAATTATCTCGTAAACAAAATAAACGCCACAACAAGATATTTTAATGAAGATTTATTAGATTTTAATATATATTTCGCAACAACTTGATATTTATTTCAGTGATTGTAACCTTACGAAAGGTCGTTTCAATATAACGGCAAGAAATTTCCTCCATCCTTAAATGGAATAAAGTATTTTGAATAAAAATTTGGCTCTTATAAATATTTAACATATTTTTTTAATGATTTTATCATTATTAGAAGATTGTAGTCTAATTTTAACACTGTATTACTTTCGTAAGAACCTTAATGATGAAACATCCAGACTTCAAAAACAACACAAGCCCGGTAGGTCTTTTATCACTATTAGAACATTATTAAAGGTCATTAGAACAAAGTTCAAAAGACTGTTGATTATAATTGATAATAATTAATGCTATTAATGTTACTTAATAATTAATTAATGTTACTTGCAAGAACATCACAAAGTACAATTAATTACATTATTAAAAAGATCATTAGATGTCAGCGACCTACGTGGCGGAGGAGGCTAGGTCGATAAATTCTCGGATTGCGACTGCGAAATTGGAAGAACTTTAATTAGCCACGTTGTAATATGCCGAAATGTTATCAAAGAAAAGAGAAGCCCCAATTCTTGTTGTTGAATTATCATTTATTTCCTCTGCAACAGGCGTGAACGTGTTGTTGTTGTTGTTGCATTAACTAGTCTCAACATTCGGGGACCGACCACGCAGGGATAGTGAGCTTAAAAGATCTTCCTCTGCGCCCAAATTAAAGGCGATTTATTAGTCTTTCTAGAGAGATGAACAAGTAGAAGCTCAGGCAACGAATGATTTTTACCATAAAGTAATTTTTTTTTAAGTTCTCGTATGTACGCACTACCGCATTAAATTACTATATAAATTGTGTTGGTTGGCTGGAAGAGATCCCTTGCAGAGATAAGCACACCTGTGTACTTCTGTTATAATAGTATTAAGTAACTCGTGTAATAAATTTCATGTACATAAAGAATAAATAAATAAAATAAAATTACAAGTTACTGAAAAATACACATTATCTACAGAAACTACAACATTATTAACACGTATTTAGAATATGATACACGCTATTGGATATAGAAAATAATTAGTGAAAATAACATAAAACAGCGAGGCGGCGTCAGGACCAAAATAACCGTCGTCGGCTGATCCAATATACAGCTAATTATCCGCTTGTATCCAGCAGTTGATCTAAATTAGATCTCCACGCGAGTTTCCAAGTGTCGGGGAGTTGGTCCGACCCGAACACCCTCCGATTAACATAAGTTTAAAACAATGCCGGGCCCAAGTTGCCGACTGCCTCTAGCCCAATATTCAAATGAGTTCAGTAGCGCAGAAACTCTATCGTTTAGCTCCTATCCATATGTGGCACAACTTCTATTGGTCTATTCAATTTGGCGCTTGTATTATATTATCTTATATTGTTTAATGTATAAGTTTTATACTACTAAAATTATAAATTGATGTGTTTGATATTCTTTCTGGCAATAACGACAGGCAGGTCGGGTTTAAATATAATTTGGTACAGACATAGCAGAGACATTGCCATCTGTAATAATATAAAAAACCTCATCCTAGTAAAAATATCAATGGCTACCTCGCGATAGATTTTATGGCGGTGAAACTTTATATGTATATAAGTATGTATTATATTTAATTTAAATAAAAAAAATAGGAAGATAATATGTTTACTTATAAAACTGGTGATTATTATTATTAACTTTTATTATTAATTTGTAAGTGAACAAGTAGGTTACAACAACAACTACGTTAACGAACTTGAACAAACTTAGATCTTCAAGGGTCTTTGTTTGTCTTGGGCCTTTGAATAATTTATTTATAAGTATTTAAAACATACTAAAATTAAAAATGTAATTGGATTAATAACAGATACATTGAGGGCACGCAGATATAATCTACTTGTATAATAATAAAATGACTTCTCTCCTCGATCTTCACGTCCAATATGGTTATTATCAATAAACGTCTACGTTCAGAAGTCAGATTAGATCTAGCGAGTTTATTAGTCACTTAATCCATATTTAGATATACCATCCCCGGCGCAGTTTAAAAT
>LUGF01011948.1:194738-219730 GCA_001625245.1 Calycopis cecrops
TTTCGTGCGGTGTGTAAGTAGCCGGTGGCCCATGGAGGTGGGAGTAGAGGGGAGGGCAGCGCATCTGTATAGCCTCTATAGTCTATGCGGATGTCTATGGGCGTCGGTAGTCACGAAAATGGCTCCGACTGCTCGTTTGCCCCCTATATCATAAAAAAAAAAAAAATCTGTATAACCTACTATGTTGTCTGTGATCATTATAGTGATCATTATAATCAAGTGAATCTAATGTCCAATTCCTGCACTATAATAAAATGTGAATCACGAGTTAAGTCGCAGAGATGTACGAGGTAGTGACCTAAATTTTAATACCTAGGTAACGGGAGGAAACGGTGGCCCATGGAGGTGGGAGGAGAAAAGGGGGCAGCGCATCTGTATAGTCTTTATGCAGATGTCTATGAGCGTCGGCAGTCATTAAAATGGTTCCGATTGCTCGTTTGCCCTCATATACTACAAAAAAACATACCCTTTATTTTACAAGTGGCTACACAGATATCGGGCTGATTATAGCGAGATAAGTACAACAACAATAGCGCAGACTAGACGGTGAGTCGGCGATATGAAATAATCGAGAACAGGTCAAGGTGCTATTAAAAGCCGAATCGATATTTGATCCGGGGCGTTCTCTTTAAAGCAATATCTGCTAATATGGGATGAGGAAACTTGGGTGTGGTTTGTATTGTATTTACCTCTAAACCGTTCTATCGTGTTGAAACTAGATATTATAGGTATACGCCACAAGACAAATAGCACATTGTTTGTTTTTATCGCAGTGACCTTTACTTTTTTATAGTAGAAGGCGAGTACCGCTCTCTGTACTCGTCGGCACCATTATTTTACCGGGATATACAGATGCATTACCCTCTTTCCACCTGCCCCCTCCAACGGCCACAAGATACATACCGCACGAGCGAAGAAAAATTATAAGACTGTTATTTTTCTTCTAACTTCGTTGTTTTCTGATTGTGTTATTTGTGATTGCAAATAAAGTTTTTATCAGTACGTATATATTAACCAGCATTACAAGAAAGAAGAATAGGTACAGTATATCTGAGGGGGATGAGTTCCCGTGATGAGTTGAGTCATCCAGGACTCTATTAAAACGCTGTCAATACAACAACAAAGTAATCACAAAAGGCATTTGAAGATGTGGAACAAGCCTTTGCAGCTTTGGCTGCATTGGCTTTAGACTACTATTCAGTAGCGACTCAATATTACTTATATTGAGTCGGTCTATTCTCTTTTATATACTACTCCATTGTACATAGTAGATAGTTTAAATGTTTTTTTCTAAATCAGTTTGACTAACAAAGGATTATGATGTAATCATTTTACAGACTACTTAAAATATTTGAAATACTAACATTTGATACTAGTAAATTATAATTGTTAAATATTAGGAGAAGCCCACGCTTTTTCGTGCTTTGAATATTAGATAACTTTTTGTTTGAGCAAATGTTTCATTATAATATGTGAGAATAAAATATATCTTCTCACATACATTTATATTTAATGTACACAAATTATTTAGGCCATTTTTAGAAAAGGCCAAATAAGTTTGATTTAATTGTAACATATCCTCTGTACTAATATTTTACATATTATATCATATACTCTCACTTACTTGTTATGCACAGAACCTATTTAATTCTTCAAGCGGACCATGATTTTTTTTTTGGGTAACGCAGCCTTTACACGCTACCCAGGAGCCCGGGTGGCTCAACCGGGTACAGTGTCGGGCTCGCCAACTGGGTTGCCCCTACCGACTAAACTCCTGCGGGGTGCCTTCAGCCGTTATAATTGGAGGGCCCCGGATCTGAATGCAACAGGGCGCCTCCAGCGACAGGCTGGCCTCGGTGAAAAGGCCAGACTCATCCTCCTTAGGGACTGTCCGGCTGCCTTTGAACAGTCCCTAACTCCACGTTGGAACCGTGCAATGGGGATGTCAGATGTCTCAAACTCAATTTAGAATCCCATTAAACACTCATACGTCTCTCATACACTAACCTGTCCTCTACTATAAGACATATACATTACCTCCATCTCCGAGGAGCTTTATCTGCACGAGGGCCGGATCCTCGCTGTGCTCCTCGAGAACAGTGTCATCGGTCACTGTCAGCTCCTGTGGACAGACATATGTTTAATGCTATGTTAGAACACATCTCTAGAATAGTATACAGATAAAGTGATACGTGCTTCGTGCGGTGTATAGTAGCCCGTGGCCCATGGAGGGAGGAGAAAGGAGGAGGGCAACGCATCTCTACAACCTCTATGCCGATGTCTGTGAGCGTTGGTAGTAATAAAATTACTCGAACTGCCCGTTTGCTCCTCTTGTAGCTACTGACAGTAAGTGGTTTAACAGAAATACATGGTTTCAACAAGATGGCGCCACCGCTCACATTGCCAGGAATGCAATGAACGCGGTCCGGGCGCTTTTTCCTCGAAAATTAACATCCCGCTTTGGAAACCTGGCCTGGTCTCAGGTCACCTGACATCACACCGTGTGATTATTTCCTATGGGGCTACCTAAAATCGAGAATGTATGTCAACCAGCCGCGAACAATTACGTAACTCAATAAAAATATCCACTCCGAAATTGATAACATTTCTTCGGATCTCTGTCGGAAAGTATTAGATAATTTACAGACTCCTTTGCAGTGTACTGTAAAAATGAACGGAATGCATTTGGAAGAAATAATCATTAAAAAATAAAACCCGAAATGTAGTTTTGTATTCATGTAAATAAATGTTTCTTTATTTTCAAAAAAACTTGCTATTTATTACCACTTAAAGTTAAACTTTTCCAGTGTACACTGTACATAATGTTCGACATAACATATTACCGAATTAGATACGAAATCTTTATCATGATCGAGCAAAACTTCAGTTCAATCTACAGTATCAGCTTCAATCACAGGCAAAGCGTTTGTGGTGCATGGTAGCTGATAGCTTGACAGGAGCTATTGTTCGTGACTCGGCAACATCTCGAAACGTAAAGGAATGAATATCGCTCGTCCTGCCGTTTTCCAAAGCGAACGTCGATCAAAAACAAGGACTTACTCTCCCCTTTGTATAACGCTGTGTCTACAGAATTCCCTTTTCAATGTTTTTGTTTGTTGTGCCAGTGAAATGAGTTCGACGATCAAAGAACTTTACGTGATAAATAAGTTGGAATATTCAATGGTCAACAACCGCATTTCATTTGAGCAACTCTAAGACTGATCATTGGTTGCATCTTACTTTCTGTGACTTGTTCCACGAATGTATTTTGTTTCCTTTTTTGTTAAAATACGTATACAATAATCATTTAAAATCATATAGAAAGTTTTGTAGGATTTTTGGAAAGCTGTGACAAACAAGAAGTAATAATTGTAAAAGCTTAAAACATAAGTTATACTCTTTTTGCTTTGCAAAACTGATAAAGGTACAAAACAAAAGACGCCGAAGTTGCTCTTGTTTTATTACTAAGCAACAAATAAGATGAAGTCTACATTGAGAAACTTATTAGATGGCGTATCTGCATACTTTTTATAGTATCAAGCCGTAAACGTGAATACTTTTTAAAGTATAAAGCCGTAAACATGAATACTTTTTATAGTATAAAGCCGTAAACGTGAATACTTTTTAAAGTATAAAGCCGTAAACATGTCAGTTGACTACCGACGTCCATAGACATCCGCAAAGAAGTTGCATCTCCTTCCTTTCTCCTCAATTTTTTACTCATAAAAGTCACGATACACGACAACATAGTAAATTGGCGGCGGTGCCGGCGAGGGCTACCTCGCCAATCCTACAAACCCATTTCGGCAAAGAGGCATCGCACTTCTACTACGGCTTTTATTTCGATCATCTTACACAATTCGTTTTTCTAAGCTAAAATTACAAGCAACATTCTTTCATGAAAATGTAAACACGTAGAGATGCGGCCATAAATTATGGCAACTTTCTCACGCGTACTAAAACAAATAGGAGGTGATCTGGATCGTGTTGTGTTTTATCTAATCAATAGCAGATCGCCCGGGGCCGTTGCGCAACTATGATTGATCAAAGTGTTGCCATCTGAAGATGTTATGAAATTTATGTTAGCGACTTGTGTATTTTCAATTTATATTTTGGTCTGGTTTAAATTATTTCAGTATATTTCCATATTACAAATCAATAAATAAAAAATAATAAGTGTTAGTGTTAATTAGAGTTACACGAATCGCTATAGGTACACGAAGCCGGCGTAATATGACAGCTGAGTTGTCGCGTTTCGTGCGGTGTAAGTATCCAGTGGCCCATAGAAAGGAAGGAGTAAGGAGGGCAACGCAACTGTATAACATCTATGCAGATGGCATGATGAAAATGGGTCTGACTGCTGGTTTGTATATATAAAATAAAAAAGTAAAGCAAAAATAATATGATCTAAGCTTGACCTTGGCGAATGCTCACGTACAATCTACTGTCGACAAACACACTTGCAAGCCAAGACGAAGTTGGTCCACAACTTCGGTGAAACAAAGACATAACTTATAAAAAGTTACCCGGGTTACCAGCGGGTGGGGACTGGGGTGTGGAGCGGTGGAGCTCAAAACTTTGACATCTCGGATGGACCGAGTTGCCACGCTAATTCGCAATATAAATTTGTTTAACGTCCCAACTTTTTAACTATAATTACAAAGCAAAGTTGAAGATTGATTAAAGTACTTTGTTATTCTGATGAAACTGAAGGGTTTGATACCGTCAGTACCTAAAAGGGATTATATCGTGTAAGGGTCTTGTGCCGGGATATTCTCATTAATTTTAAATATACGGCTTCTATTTGCTGAGAGATGGGGTGGATCGATTTATGTACAGCTTGTTGGCTAAGTCGTAGTCTCGTTGTGTTCGCGGTGTTACCCTAGTAAAATCTATGCCATGGGAAACCATTTAATTGTTGATTAAAATATAATATATCAGTGTCAAATCTCATCCCCATCCGCGTAAGAGTTTACGCGTGAAAGAATAAAAAATATACATCTAAGACAGGGTTTCTTAAAGTGGTGTCTTTAACAACACTTTTACATTCTTGTGTACATACAGTCATTTTTATTATAATACTGCGACAATATTCTTTGACAGGGGTCCGCAGAGCTTTTAAATTCTGGAAAAGAGTGTGTGACTGCAAAAAGTTTAAGAAACCCAGATCTAATACACATATTCTTCATTAGTAGAATAACGGATTCATTAATTTGAATCTCTTAGAATTTAGATGGCGGTCGGATTGGACGGTATTGTAGCCTCTTAAGTCTTAAGATTCTTACGAACGTTTGAAGAAATCACCAAACAACTGACACCCTTACATACTCCAGCAACATTATCCGTAGCTATTGCTCAACTTAGCTGATAATACCAATATTCAATTTTGAACTGTCATATTTTTCAGCGTCTATATAAAGTTATTGAACATCTCGCTGCGGGTTATAAGAGATATTTATATTCGATCAAAGGAAAGGGATAAAGGAAAAATAAAGTGTTTCAATAACGCAAAACAACAAAGTTTGCTTTGAGAAGTTATCCCTCCCCTCGAGCGGCGAGAGGGAGTGGGGTGCGGGGTGGGTTAGTTGTTCGTATAATAACGATTCATGTACCTCATTTATATACACAAGTACTAGTTTCAGCCCGTGTCGTCGTACGTATGGAGATTTTCCTACGAGATGAGGTATTGCCATGTATTACAGTTGAATCGTGCCGGACCTCTCGCCGGCACTATACCGCCTTGGAAGTGATGGTTTTGTTTATTGTGCGGGTTGTGAGTAGCCGGTGGCCCTTTGGGTGAACGCATCTGTATATGCGGATATTAAATTAATGGCGTATAAAATGTTCAAAGACATCAGTGCTCTATCTCCACTTCAAAGTCCATAAAAGACAAACAAACAAACATTGATTTATATAATACATGGATATTATAATTAGCCGTCTCCATATCATTTGCGTCTCGCATATATTTTTATCGGATCGCGAAATGCCCCCGCAACAACCGAGAACCGGTCGGACGTCTTATTAATTCACCGATCAAAACTATTAAGCCGACGCGACACATAAAAACTTGGTCAAGTGGAAAGCGGCATTTCTGTCTGGCTGCGGGCGTGCTGTGGCCGTTAACGACTTTCTTAAAAGTGCCATGTATCGGTGGCATAAGACCACTGATCTCATTAATATGGACAGCTGATACAAACGACGAATAAGGACATAAATTGAAAAGAAATTATAGGATAAGACTGAAGAACCAGATTAACAGATGTTGCGTACTAGTAAAGAAGAACGGCAGGCTTCGTACAACCTACTTTTTTTTGTTCTTATGTAATATAATTTGTACTATTTATTAAGGCAATTAAGACATTTGTTTTCGTATAAGTGTACTTTTTTTAAAAGTTTGTATTGTTAAAAAAAAGAATTAAAAGAATTGAATAATCAAATGCAATGAAAGCATAAACTAAACGCAGTTATGCATTAAAAAGTTGCCATATGTAAAATAATACAAATATCGAAATGATGAATAATTATTTAGAAATAGAAATGAAATAAAAGTGTCAAGCCGAACGAAAGAGCCAAAATAATCTTTACGTGGGCGTATGGCATGCGGCCTTGCCTATGCGGAACACACTGACGTACCATAAGGCTTTTACTAGCATAACCTTAAAAAATTAAACAGGTTCTAACTTTTATTTCCGAACTTCTAAAAATATAAGAATTTAAAATGGGTTTGTATATAATATTATCTACCCATTAAAACAAAAATATCACATAACTCGATAATTATTAGGTGTACGAAACTCCCAAACAAACCTGCCATTCGCCTTTGAAATTGAAAATTATGTACCATCAGAATATTAATACGCGTGCCCTCAAACTTTAAAGCTTTATTTTAGTTCTCTCGTCAGCAACGGGAGAGCTGGTATTTTTTTAAGTCGCTTCGTACATTGACAGCTATCAGTTATCCACACAATACATCAGGGATGTCAGTGTATATAGCACACACGCCTGTTCTTATAACATGCCATCATTACTAAGTTGGATGCCGGCGCGTTCAATAAACCAAACAGGTTTGCAGCAGAACTTCCCGCTTTGGTCTTGTTGTAGAATGCCTTTACAGTTACCCATACACGCTTTTATGGCTATTCTAGAAACAGGCCATGATTATTGATAAACACCATACAAGGTGTATCGCTATCGAAATCTTTGCTGTTTTAAAATTCAAATGTAACATAATTCGAATAGTGATTTGGTTATTAAATTTATTTATGGCGACACGTTCTATTATGTTTTACGGTCACTAATGTTATTTTTATGTAATAGTGGACAAACGAGCGTTTGGTGGCGCCAATGTCATTGACTATGGAATCAATAGGATATTTATTTTGATATATGAATGTCAAATGTTTGTAAATGTTATAATTACTGATTTGCTAGTCGGGCCATAACTATGGGCAGGTATCTATCTTGTACACAAAATAATAATATAATATGCTGTCGTATTTCGTGTGCGATTTAAAATCTCACAAGCCACTCGAAACCAAGCGCTGTTTTCAATAAGCAGGAGTTTCCTCACCGGTTATGGCCCATTATTGTTGTAAAGCGGTAAAACTTACAACTTTTTTTATATAGGGGCATAGGGGGGCAAACGAGCAGTCGGAGTCATTTCGACTACCTACGCTCATGGATATTTTTATATTATATTGCCCTCCTTCCTCCTCCCCCTTCCACGGGTCACCGGCTACTCACACCGCACAAAACGCGTCCGCGCAGCGTCTCTTTGAACCAGTATTGTATAAACAAGAGGTCCTCAAGGTGAACAAAACCGGCCCAATTCGGCACGATTTAGCGTGCCACTACCTCTTACTAAATTTGACTAAGCTATATAGAACACCTAAGTCCTGATTTAGCCCAACGCTCCCCTGGAAAGGATCTATTTATAACAATTCACACGCATCGATCTGACCGAACGTCGGGCGGGCCACGGTCTATTTTCGTTGTCTTATAAGACATCGTCTGCTTCATTACACGTTAATATTTTGACTTTGGACTCAAATAGAAGACAAAAAAATGTTGCATATTCTTATCCTATAGTAAATGCCTAATATCTGAATCCCTGTCTTCATGAAGATAAACTAGCAACCAAAAAAATATGGTCCTCATTACTAAATCGTCCAAAGCTCAATTATGTATAATATTTTTATGATCTTTTTTGATAAGAGTTTGATAACAACTAAGTGGAAGTATAAAATTAATGTTCCCGTAGTATAAGTTTTTTAAGCTAACTTGCAAGTTGTAACGAACTAACAATTAAAAGTATACCGAAGAAGAACTTGAAGAATGTTAGAGCTTTAAGTGAAGTCTCAGTCAAAGTTCTTTTTTGTTTTTTTTGCTCAATTTCTTTTTACCTAGGTAGGTACCTATTACGAGACATATCAGCAACATTGTCCTGAAATTTGAAGGCACATAATGAAGCAATTCTATCATCATGATCAGCCGGAGGAAGTCCACTGCTGGACATGGGCTTCCCCATAGAGCGTCACAGGATACGGTCACAGGCTCCTTGTATCCTGCGGCTCCCCGCCACTCCAACCCAGTCTATATTTATACTGTTATACAAGGTTGATACAAGCGAGAGGCATTAAATGAAACCACATATTTAGTGTATTATTTTCAGGCTACACAACAAAAATCAGATTAATCGGAGCAATAAATTAGCCACAGGAATTTTTTTCTCACTTCGTACACGCTGTATCGCAGCTGATTGCCGACTTTGACAGCCCGGGGTCATTCTACAATACGAGGTTGCCGTTCGCTGTATGAGTGGATACAAAGCATGTTTATGTTTTTTCGCTATTTAACTTGTTTAAAAAAAGTATTTGCGTATACTTGTCGTAAACATATTTTTAATAGTTTTGGATTAACTGTAGGCACTTATGATATATGTGGTTTAATTTAATGCCTCTCGCTTGTATCAACCCTGTATAAATAGTGTACAAACTCACCCCGGTATGTTCATTGACCCCGACTATCACAGCGGTGTACCACTGCGTGGCGCCCGCGACCCGGTACACCTGGGCCCGACACCCGCCGAGCACCGACGGAGTCGTCGTCAGGATCCTCTGGCCGTCCTGGCTGCTCCTCCAGTCGGCGGCCTCCGCTGCCAGGGAAGAGATGGTGGTGGCTTCCACTCCAGCCTCCGCTCCCGCTAGCTTCGGGTCCCATTCCTGTAATAAACAACAAATATTATATAAGAGCGGCTAGCATAGGAGCGAAGAAGGCGCCAACTAATGCGCCTCCAGAAGTTCCTCCGCATTCATGTCGGGCCGGGATGGTAACCCGGTCCACTCAGACAAGATGCCGGGCCGTAGGGACTACCTACCTACTAACTTTAACTAGGTACTAACATCCGCATTCATCATCAGCATCAAACCTAGAAAACCCCTGGTGTTACAGGTGACCCGACTAGGCTTGCCAACTTAAAATTACGAATTTGCGAGAAATAATGACTTCAAATGCGGGACAAGCGTTAAAACAGCGGGATCCAACTAATATTCGATATTAGTCGTGGTAATAGCGTGAATGAGCTTTTTATTAATCTTTTTTAGGTTGCGAGGTAGACTACATTCAACATATAAATACAATCGCTCACAGTCTGATTACTCGTAAAATAGCGTAAATATTTTTTTTTAAGCGGTGGACCAACATTTTACAAATTACATTACGTACTTTCTAAATGACTATTTTTCGAGTGATCTTTGCGTGGCCTATCATTTGACATTTTTAGCGTCCTGCGCACACCCTAAACGGGGCGTCTCAGAAGCGGGACATCTCGCATATTGCGGAACGGTTGCAAGCCTAGACCCGACTGCTCGTTTGCCCCTTTAAAAATATATCACGACAATAGATCATAGACGAGCGATCACAAAGAGCAGGTCCATAAACAGTGCAATTACCTCACCCGATAGCCCGCGACCTCGTACCGCGACCCACATTATCAATCACCCACACACTATCAGCAGCGACGGCTCATTATCTGCGTGTTTACCACTGTTTAGAAAGGTGTGTGATTAGATATTGGCTTGTCTGCTTTATGACTCGCTGTTGTTACCCGACATGTTTTTTTTTTATGGTATAGAAGGGCAAACGAGCAGCCGGAGCTATTATCAGGACTACCGACGCCCACAAACATCCGCACAGAGGCTATACAGATGCGCTGCCCTCCTTTCTCCTACCACCTCCATGGGCCACCGGTTACTTACACACCGCACGAAACGCGACAGCACAGCTGTCACTTTACGCCGGTCTTGTGTCATTATATGATGACCATCATAAAATACTAGCAGAATAATAAATAGAAGGACAAAATGGACTCCATTGACAAGAGCTCTGTTCTTAAGAAAAAAAACTAATATAATAAATGCAAGCTTTTATTTATACTACCTAGTAGATAGAAATTGCCGTGGTAACCGAAATTCGTCTGGCAAGACATTACAAGAGAACAAACGTGTAGGAGCCCTTTGTGCCCCAACGCAAATTATAAAACGCATGATTGATGTAGACGTATACCCTCTATCCACCCAACAGACCGCACGAAATGCGAACTCATACTTATCGCCTCACGGAGGCATCATATGACAGAAAGGTACCTCCCACCTCTCACAAATATCCCATCAAAATACCAAAATCCCACCGTTTCGCTACACCTAGACGCTTATAATGAGGATCAATAAGTGGGTACTAAGTGTAACGTGTATCTAGCATCTAGATAGTAGATGCATTACGCATGCGCAACATCACGAGCTTCACGAAGTCATCCGACTCGCCAACAACAGACTGCACAACTTAATAAAATGTCTTACGTGCTTGTTACGTTGTCTTTTTGTACCACTCATTCTTTAAAAATGAATCTGTATGTCCTTTGTAGAATCGTAAACTATGCATTTGATCATGTGATGATCTTCAGCAAAAGTGTTGTGCATGAGCCCATGAAGGTTTCTGTGTTGGTTCGACCATGGGCCACCGGCTACCTGCACACACAAATCGCAACAGCACGACTGTCACAACGCCGGTATCTTGTAAGCAGCGATACCCCCGTGCCGGCCCAATTCGGCTGCATGCATGCACTTTTTACCCTACGAGATGATGATGACCATAATTCCGCGCTGTATACGGATTAACCAAAGCCGATGCCATCAATCGCTTACGGCTAAGAGCTTATGAAACCAGTTTCGACACGAGTAAGCCCACAATAACACTCAACGGTTATTGAAGCCCGCGCCGAGCCAATATCGGAAAGTACCACAACCGCATCTACGGTCGCGAGTCGCTATTCGTTCAGATATTTATGGGTGTGACCCAAATGGTTTCAAGATAATGGTGTAATAAAGAGTACACATAAAAGTAGATATACATAGTATATTACCACATGTATATTTTTATTCTGGTAATCTAATCTCATCTTATTGCTATAGAGGAGATCACATTACTAGAAGAAGGTGGAAGTTTGACTTTCTTCTATTTTCACGCTAAAAACCTCATTCTTTCGTGACAAAGTTCTTTCAATAAGCTCTAATGCGTGTTATTATTTTCATTTTCCTTGAACGTAATTTCAATTTTTTTTGTAGATCATTCATGCAGTAAAGTACCTAAGATGTAATCCATCCGATCAACGGTTGACAAAAAAATATCCTATCACTCGTTTAACGAGAGGTTAAACAGCACGAACCTTAAACCGCCATTTTTGAGCTTCGGTATCGCATCTAAAGACTGCAGAGAAAACATTAAATTGTAAACATCAAATTAAACCATTTCATGATTAGAAAAGCACTCAGGTTCTAGCAGGAAACTTACATGCGTACATACATAGTCTCGTCAAAATAACCCCCCCTCAGTATATCATCACATAAAAAGTCCCGATATCATTTAAACATACCATCAGTCAAACATTGCCCCCAAAGACACATTAGTAACACAATAAAGTCAGCGTATTATTATTACGAGCATGCTCGTATTTATGTCAATGTAAAGGTACAGTTACACATGCTAGTTAGTAGCATGCTTTTTAGTATGCTCATTAGCATACTTGTTTCGAGCATGCTCTGCACTTGTCTACATTTGCTAGATATAAGCATGCTAGTTTTAAGTATGCTTCTGAAAGAGCATGCTCAAAGCAAGCACTCCGGTACACATGACATTTTATAGTGTGCTTACTGTCAGTTCAAACGAAACCATGGACAATCAAACAGCCATTCGTATGGAGTTGAATAGAATTATTCTTTTGGTAGCGTTGCAATGCGTCCAAAAACTTATCTCAGATAGAAAGAGCGCCCCAGCGAGACATTTTTAGCGCGAAATTGTGCACGCGCACCTGCTGCTAACGACTGATCGATACTAGCATGCTCAATAGTCAATAAGCAAACCTGTTCACACACGCTATAAGTACGCCCCCTTCCACCCGCGCCGCAGGTAGCATGCCCAATAATCGCACGACCGTCGATTTTCGAGCAAACTCTAAACTAGCATGCTCACTATTAGCAATGTTTCGACACACGTACCACTAAGTAGCAATTGCTCTAAAGTAGCATGCTTTCGTGCTACTAACTAGCATGTGTAACTGTACCTTTACAGCGCGCTCGCCGACGGACGTGTCCGGTACATTCAACTGCCCGCCCCTCCCCCGCTCCGCACACACACACACACAGGGCTACAAGGGCTACACACCTGGTGGTGTGGTGCAAGTGTTAAAATTTTAAAGCGTGTGCTGAGTATTTGCTGCACAACACACATCAAACTGTACAACACAGACTAAGACATGAGATACACACATGGAAGTGTACGAATATCACCACGTGAATATCAAGAAGTGTGCTAAGTTTGAATCGTTAAAAATCGTCTAGCAATAAGTACCCTTCGTTGGCAGTAGGGTAAAAAGACTTACAAGTCGTAGTAACAAAGGTACTGGCTTGTAGATGTTCAGAATTGCAGTTCACGTCTGTACCTCTTGCAATGACAGACAAAGAGACTAGAACTAAAGTATTAAATACAAATTGAATTCTGTCTATTTTATATTTGTCTCTAATTGAGTAGCTTCCTGCAAGAAGCCACGCAAGGCCGACCCGAAAAATAATTAAATCTTAGCCATTATTTAAAATGAATTTGCTCAACTTCAAAGGACGTAACTTCCTTGGAAATTACAATTAATTAATATCTAAAACATTGAAAGAACAAATTGACTTACTCGTCCATGAATTAATAATACAAAATATTAAAGGCCAAAGTACTTTTTACAAAAGCCCGCCGACTAATATAAGTCAAGTACAGTTTTTACGCTTCCTCTTAACTACATAAGTATTGAGTCACGAGTCAATAGTTCAATCTTCTTCAATATACAATAATCGTATGTAGTAAGTAATACGTAATACAATAAGCGATTTGCCCAGCTCATATAATACTGCCGTAATGAGACTATCGCGCTCGAGTCTTCTCACCTATCAGAGGGTGAAGGGGAGTATGGGTCCCCCAGTCATCTCCATGAGCAATTCATTCACAACAGCGCCGACGCCATTTTAACTACCGCGCGCCAGCTACCCTCAAAGTTAGATTGTAGGAGAGCGAGGCCGACGGGNNNACCTCGTCACCGCCACTCCTCGGTACTCTGACAGACTTCCCACTGCCCCGATGCCCAGATGGGAGAAATGCATCCCGACATCATTGAGTTAAATGTACTAATAGTACGTTTAGCTCAATGCCCGATATGACAGTTATAATAGCTAATCTAACTATGTTATCGATGATCATAGTGGAAGGAGTCGTCTGTAGAAGCATACAGCGCATAGCACTTATATCTTTCCTTATCTAGATTGGGCACAGCGCAATGCGGAAACGTCGACCGCTTATACTATCAGAGGTTTTATTGAAGCATTGTATATGCAATAAAAACATGATATTGTTGCCATATTTATGGTGTACGTCGTTATCAAAACTAACCTCCTTTATTGTGACCATAAATAACAGACTGGTGTAAATAACGGCGTATCAAGATAAGATATCGAAAAGGTCACTTGAAGAAAGTATGCAGCTCGAGGGGGAAGACCCCCTTCTACTGGGTCTAGGCCAACTACTGATAATTAAAGCTAATAAGACCGATTATGTGTTAATAAACACCTGTAGACAACTTTTACTGATTCAAAAAAGTATTGCATGAACGAAATTTCAACATTATATCGATGGTTTAAGGTTGGCCTTATAAGTAAACGCATAGCAACAGTTACGAACCAGCAGTTACATTATACAACGCCTTCGATCGAGTTTCCGGGTAGGGGAGTTTAGTACAACTCCATCGGCTAAAGTGCTTCGGAGAACATGTAAAGCTGTTGATTTCTATGATCTGCAATTATTCTAAGCACCTCTCAAAGCACTCGATCACTAAATCCTTAAGACGACTCCAAATGAGTTTATCTAAAAAAGAATGAATATCTTGTGTATATTGCAGATGTCTATGGCAGATATATATGACTCATGAAATCAGTACTCATGAAAATGGTTCTGACTGCTCGTTTGCCTCCTGTATAGTTGAAAAAAATAAGTTAAGGTAATTACTGAATTTAAGTTATCGATACAAAACCAACCAAAAACAAGTTTTTTTTCCAAGTCCTATCCTATCATTGAGTAATCTGGCATTTATCTCATTTCACAAACGACTTCCTCGCTCTCTCCGCACAATTAGTCAACAAAAACAACATGGCGTCGGGGCCCTTTCGTTTCACGGTCACAACAATTCGGCCCGGCCGCCGCTTACAACATAATCACCGGCTTCTCCACGCTCCGGCGAACCTCTCTCGTCTCGACTCGACGTTACGCAATCATTTGCTCTTACTGTTTACGTTCAATCCTACGAGTAGGACTTTTTGTAGGGCAGACAATATGACTCGGATATCCGGAGATATATAGAGGAAAACTACATTTATCTCAAAGGCTGATAACATTTTTGTAGTATAAGGTGATAGAGCAGTCAGCAGTATTTAAATAACCGCCGACAACTCATAGTCATCATATTTAGGCAATGGCAGTACATACTAATTTATTTTAAGACGGAGTGATCAAACGACTACTACTGATTTTCACGTAAAATCTAATTACTATAACTGAACCCAACTACAAGCTATACTAATCTTATATAAGCTGTAGTCAGGGACGATTCCACAAATTAGTATTATAGTATCAACTACATAGCTAGACGGTACTCAACTCTTATCGACCACATAAATGCTCATACTTGTTACTTTACCCCGAAACCGTAAAACCTAAAGTACTCTATTTTAAACTACACTTAATAAACTTAAAATAGATCACCTGGGACTTTTATACTGGTCCATAAATATGATAAAACTTTGCGATAACATTAACAGCAGCGCAGCGGTTGTAATGCCTCCTCACAAGTACTATAATTATATTATAACTACATAATATTTAATAATACAGTTGGTAGGTTTTATTGCGGATTATACGTATCCATTATTGCATAACTACCAAATGTATATGTACAATAACCATTTACTAGATATCACAACATAAATGGAACTTTACTTGACCTTATAATTTATTACTGGGGCCCGCGGTTTTGCCCGCCTCTCATCTATCAAAAGGGGAGTTTTTATTTTGCGAGATAAAAGTATTTTTATGTTTTACTAGATGATCTATATTTATGTCAGAATTTAACCAAATGCGGCCTGGAATTTTTGCGTCATAGTACAAGGTATCATTGAATACCTAGTAACGTCAAATGTATTAATACATTACTACTAGCAGTGGCACATAAAAAAGTAAGGTAGGTAAGTATGAATTAGACAGTCGTGAAATTTTGTGTTCTCGTTTCAGCGGGTTGATACCAGGTGATAAGATAAAGGAAACGAAGGCAACGCATGGAACATGTATGCGGATATCTAAATGCGCTGGCTATGGGTTTTTCGATTGGGCCGGCACGACCGGGGAGGTACCTCTCGCATACACGACATGACATCTGTGGAGAGGGTGTTGGAGACGGCAAGGCATCTGTATAAACTTAACCTCAAAGAAAAATTCTATGGGTATACCTAAAATTAGAATTATAATTAGAATTAGAATTTATTTATTTGCAGAAACATGGTACATAGAGATAGACATTAATAAATAGTGAAATCCAACATGCTTCGCGGAATAATCCGGCAAGCAATTTTTTACCTGTCCTGATAATGGCTCTAACTGCTCGTTTGCACCCTTATACTATAAAAAAAAAGTCGCCTTGCCTCCTATGATGCAAAAACAACATTCCCCAACATTTTAAGTCACGACTGCGAGCGAACAATTCGCGTCAATATGTTATCGCCGGTGCTTTTAAAGAGGTCCGGCGCGCGTGGGGGTCACGCGGTGACTTAACCCCGGGGGTTCCGAGTCCACGTTACGTGACTACGACACTCTTCCCGCTCTATGTTATCCTGGTAATGGCTACGTTGGAAAATACTATCTAATACTTTACCCGATTATGTCAGGAGGGTAATGTTTAGAGCGATATATGTATGTACATTTGTATGTACACTCCTACAGCCTGAACGATTTGACGAACTTTAAGGTATGAGATTAGGTTAGATTCATATTAATAATGTGAAAAACATTCGACTCAATTGTGGAGAGAGGTTAGTTCATCAAATTTTGCAAAGCTGAACTTGTCTACGAAAGTAACTACAGACGATCAACGCTAGGTACCCACATAAAACCATTGATAAAAACTAGCTACCGCAATAATACGCAATGCAAAGCCATAATACCATTTACTAAGTACTTATATTATGTTTATACTTATGTAACATAAATTATTATTTAAGTCTATGGTTTAGGTGAAACACTATACGCATCTTAAACAAGAACCATGAAGTGTTATTTAGAATCTGTCTCAATTATTATTGTCTTTTTAGAGCCTCTACCCACTCGATGTTATTGGATTTTGATACTAAATATAGACGAAACACCAAAATGGGTCGTTACTTTATCGCGTGTAATCTAATACAAATAGCGATATCAGCGGCTATCAGTTATCACGTGTCGAGCGGGGGAGAGGCAGGAAATTAAATGAATCTCGGGAGATGAGGATATGTGGCGCGGCTCCCCCGGGTACGGTTTAGTGCCCGATTATAACAACACTTTCACAAAATAGCTCGTGTTCATTGTCGCATTGCAGTATTGTATGTTATCTATTTATTTGACAAGAAATATTACTTCTAGCCAGGACGTAGAGATCTTTTGCAACATGCAAGTACTCGCAATAAGAGGCTTTTTTATTAGACATTAGGATAAATATTATACTCCTTTAATGGGCCATCGGAATTTGCGACTTTATCCCTTCATTAACCCTGCGGTGTTGAGATAATTTTTGAAATAAATCGTCGTTATTGTTTCTGAGGACACATACACTATTTATATATATATATAATTGCTGATTTGTCACTTATGAACTCTAAAATGGTAGGAGATAGAGCACTGATTTCTTTAGCAAGTTTCTTCAAAATTTTCTGAAAAAGGTTTTTATACAAAAAAAGGCGTACCCTCGCTAGTGAATAATAAATATAACCCCGTTTTGTGCAAAAGCTGTACGAGAAACGGCCCTTTAATTAAAAGTCACCCACGCGTTTGTGAGTTCGGTATAAAGAGAATATTTACTTCATATTTCATAAGTTCTCATATAAATCACGGATGATGAATGTTTCACTTGAAGAGATAAATAACATTTTATACCGTATGTAATAAAATAAAAATCTTATTTGTTTCTTCAAGCATCAAGGATTCAGGTGGGGGCTAAGGGTCTGTAGCCCCAGGGCCGTAAGGCTTAAGGGGCTTAAGATCATTTTTGTAACCATAAACGGGGACCCTTTTTTATGGTATAGGAGGGAAAACGAGCAGCCGGAGCCATTTTCATGACTACCGACGCCCACAAACATCCGCATAGATGCTATACAGATGAGCTGCCCTCATTTCTCCTCCCACCTCCATGGGCCACCGGCTACTTACACACCGCACGAAATGCCAATTTACGCCACTCTCGTGTAAGCGAGAGGTACCTCCCCAGGCGTGCCAGCCCAATTCGACTGTATGCTTGCGTGCAGTGTGGCACTACCTCTTACTATCAACTCCAAGGCTTCATGCGGCGCTGTCTTCGAGTAGATAATACTATGAATATCCATCAAGAAGTGACAATACACTCCATCAATCATAAATGTGGTTTATCTTGAGCCCGTCGCACCTCGTATTTGCTCAAATAGGGTTTTCTAATATAGCCCAGTTGCTAGAGACAAAAAGGCTTTTCATATTCATAAAATATATCTAGAATAGAATAGAATAGAATAGAAAAATCTTTATTTAGGTACATACACATATTACACTGTTATACGTTAAGTCATTTAAAAAGAAAGAGAAAAAAACAAAATTACAATTGTGATAACTTAGCCTACGACTTAATTCTAAGGTACATACCACACTGTATAAGACTAATAAAATAAATAAAAGATAACATAAAGATTCTACATGCAAGGGACAATGCATAACAGTGTAATACACCAAGTGTCCAAAAAGGAGACCACTCAGTTGGATGACTGTAGGTTGTACCACAGTCCTGGTATTACGTGGCCCCTGAGATCTCTCTCTCTCTCTCTCTCATTATGTGTGAACAGACATTGCTGGATCTAATTACAGTAAATCGTTTTCCTCAGCAACTGGGCTAATAAAAACTCATTAGCACTAGGTAGTGCCAAGCAGAAACAGCGGTATTGTGCCGGCACAACCGATGTAGCTCTAGCACACGTTGACACGTGATACCACTTTAAGAGGCCTTAAGATAGCTTTCGAGTCGTTTAGACTTACACTGAGGGGGTCGCGACTATTTACTATTTACCATCAATTAATCTTCAATACTTATCAATGAGGTTATCAACACGACTAAGTTTAATGTTTATTATAGAGCGCGGTATGTAAAAGCATTACGACATTGTTTAGAATACAAAGAAAATCGTAGGCGGTACAATATACGATCTTACGACAGAGGGGACGAAAAATTAGGCAGTCATCAATCTATATTAACTTTTCTTTAACTAAATATTGTTACTTAATAGTTGTTAGATGTTAGGTGCACAGGTTAAATAAGGCCTATAGAGGTGGAAGGAGGAAGGAGGGCAGCGCATCTCTGTAGTATTATAACGATGTCCATGGGCGTCGGTTGTCATGAAAATGGCTCCGACTGCTCGTTTTCCCTCCTATACCACAAAAAAAAAAAAAGATTTTATAGAACCTTGGTTGAGTTGACAGGGAGCTGCAGGACGCAAATAACTTATGACCGTGGTCTATGGCGCTCATGCGGGAGGCCTATGGCCAGCAGTGGTGGCCCTGTGATCTGGCAGACATTTCTTAGATAAACTAAAACTGGAGATTGTGGCAGTACTGAACATGTCAAATGCAAGATATAAAAAAATAAAATTGTTTCAGAAGATCAAATACAATAAATCCTAAATAATATAAATGCGAAAGTTTGTATCTATGTCTGTTATTCTTTCACGCAAAAAAGTTAATTGACACAAATAATCAATCAAATTTTTTTGACGCGAACGAAAAGAGATAATAATAGCCTAAACCGAATCTCTTATTTTCTCTAGAATTAATTATTATTTTAATTATTCGCCGCGTACACATAACACATATTTAATACATAATTAATATCCGTTCCATTACTACAATACGCAATGTGTTTGATGTACAATACACATATCGATATACGTATTCGTAACAGTATCGATATACGTATTCGTAACAGATACGCCCTCGCCGTTGCCACGGGAGAATAACGCGTTACGCACTAATGGCCCGCACATCACGCGACGAGATAGTTGACGTATTATGTAGTTTGCGGTTCACTTCAATAGCTATTCACCTGAATATAAACCACTACCATAAAATGTATGTGTTACGTCACCGTAGGGTTGTAAAAACCGTTAGTTTACAAAATAACTCGGGAGATTGTAAAATGTCGGAAAATTGTGAACTGTACAAACCATTTACAATTTTTATTTTTCGTTAGTTTATAATCTTCCCTGAGCAAACCGTAAAATTGTGAACGAAAGAACAAAGTTCACAGTCTAACTGATTTTGATTATACGTAAAATTGTGAACCGTCCCTGATTGGTTTAGCAATAGTTTGTGCTGTTGGATAGAGATGTCAGAGTCCCAAACTCGGCTCGGTTAGAAGGTCTAAATAAACCTTCATCAACAACAAAACACATTTTCACACCAGCTCCCTAACGGGGAAGGCATCAGGAACTTTACACACTGCAGAGGTATCAGGAACTTTACACTCTTAAGAGGTATCAGGAACTTTACACACTGAAGAGGTATCAGGAACTTTACACACTGGAGGTAGCAAGCCTCTACATTCGTAACTCTCTTCATATCGCCCGTTGCCGAGGCTCTTGACACCACCTTCGGCTAATGCCCGATCAATCTCATCTGTTGATATACTAGAGGGTACTCTCCATTCACGTCAGTCCATTAGGTAGTTCGACTGCTTTACCTCCAGAAAAAAAAAAGATTTTTCGGTTCAGACTTTTACATCGAACTATCGCTACATAGTAAAAGCTACTATGATACTTTTGATAAATTGTTTGTAAACCAACACGACTTGTTCAGCTATAAATCAAATTTATGAGATGTCTGAAGGCTATTCCACCGCCAAACTGACGGATTAGGAGATGGGGAATACTCTGCACGCGATCCTTGTCTAGACAGTTTATGATACAAACATAGTTATACTAAGAAGTATCAAGTATCAGTGCTGTAGTGCTGAGGAATACACTACCGGAGGTACCTCTTGCTCACAAAATACTGCTATGCTCATAGATTTAGAATTTTTCTCACTACGTGAAAGATGTACAAAGCGTGGGAGCGAGACATTCAAATTAAATTCCAATCATCGGAAAAGAAAAGAGACAGTAGATGAAGTACAAATGAGACAGTTATTTTAGCTTAGTAAGAGGCCATAGCGGCCCAGTTTACATACTAATGACAAAGTCATATCTGTGTTTTTGTAGTAATTCTGACATTTGTCAAATATATTTTTGTCTCGCTCTCTACGCCTACGCTTCTGTTCCGACTTTGTACATTCTAAATCTATGGCTATGCTATCGCGTTTCGTGGGGTTTTGAGTGTGCATTCGGTGACGTATCGGCGAGGATGGAATCAAGGACTATGCATCATCATAACCATTTATGCGGAATTAAGGGAAGTGTGAATTACTAAACGGCTTGATAGCTCCTTTGTCCCTGCGCCAGGAAAAATTTTGACATAACAATCTATTCTAATAATATAAAGCTTAAGAGTTTGTTTTTTTGTTTGTTTGAATGCGCTAATCTCTGGAACTACTCCGATTTGACAAATTCTTTCAGTATTAGTTAGTTCATTTGGCGAGGAAGGCGGTGTGAGGTTGGTTGTATGTGGCACTCTGTACTTTCTGCCAGCCCCGTTTATAGTGGACCGCCTTAAGCATGTGTTGGTGTTGGTGGTGGTGGTGGTGTTGTTGTTGTTGTTGTTGTTGATACAACAATTACTCTCTAACTAAACCCGAGTCTAGAGACGTACGACGCCCGTAGACATCCGCATAGAGGCTATACAGATGAGCTGCCCTCGTTTCACCCCTTACCTCAATGGACCACCGGCTACTTACACATCGCACCAAACGCGACAGCACAGTTGTCACTTTACTCGGGTCTCATGTAAGGGATTGTGGAAATACTTAAATATACCGGTTGAAGTGGTTTTATTGCAATCTATCAAGCCCATAAAAATATAGAGCGTGATAAGAAAATATATTACATAAATACGGTTACATAAAATCATAGGTACAGTGAAAACAGCCTAAGGCTGTAGATTAGAAACGCGAAATTAAAATAAATAGCTAATGCTACTTTAATTAGCACATTTTATTTATTGTATGGCAATAAACAACCTATTTCAATTGTTGTTCTAGATAAGCTTTAATTTTAATCAACGGTATTTCTATTAAAATTGTTAAAGATATCAATAAAACAATATTATTATAATTATAAAAGGCAATAAACACTTAGAATTCAACAAACAAACTAGTAATAAATCATCATATAAATCGATAATATGAAGATTATATAAATTAGATTACCAAAACTTGTTTGAAGCAAATGGAGAAGTAGATTTATATTCTAAAAATAATTGAGACATTAATGGAATAAATTATTCAATAATTTAATGTTTAACGTGATTAATGGAGTTAAAGAAAGACATTTAAAGTGTTATTAACAATCTACATTTTATTATCATTATCATTTATCGTAAAACAATCTTATATCAACGCGATAATCTCCGATCACAAAGTACACTTATGTGATAAAATAACTATGCCAAGGAATTTCAATGACTTTTTCATCAAAAGAATTGACAGTAACAATTAATCAAACGAATGATAGGATACATATCGCTCTAGTTTTTATAGCACACGATGTCGAATAATAGCCGGAACCTATACTAATTATATTAAGACTATCGTTGCCTATACCACAGCTTTGTCCCTCAATGTGTGTTTAGAGCTTGTGTATGTGAATTTTTATGTTACTTGCTGACCACCTGAATCGCTTTACTGTTTTACTGTATACCTAAGATTCGTTGCATTAGTCTTCATTACGCGAGTGACACTAGATGTGTATCTACATGACAATGTGGTGTGGAGTACATGAATGTGGAAGGATGTAGGTTCCGGAGAAAAACTATGACTAACGTACCATCATCAGATTGATAGGGTTCTGACTTCTGTCCGAAGGTGGAGGGAGCAAGGCAGCTGGCAAGAGTTTAAGGATTGTGATACGTGGCACTCTGGACTTCATGCCTACAGCCTACCCCGTCAAGGAACTGAAGATATGCGGTGTTACGTGTGGTCACACAGCTAGCGACCACTTCGGGTCTGTATCGATGCTACGCGCGACAGCATCGCGACTGCATCGCTACAAAAAGTCGCCCGTCGGCGAGGGCCCTTTATCAGTTGGGTCTTTATTTTTGAATTTAATATCAGGCACACATTGTTTAAATGATTCATAATATAATAGACTTCATTACATTTATCAATGTAACGTCAGATGACAGATACACTCAGCCTATTTATCGATCGTCCTATAGATAGCGAACCACAAATCACGAGTTACATAATAAGATTGAGATAGTGTACTTTATCGGCTCAAACTTCACTGAACAGATAATTTAGTACTGATATGTAACACACCGCATTTTGTTATATAGACGTGTTATCTCCTCATTCCCTCCAATGCAATGGGGCGCCGGAAACTCACAAATCGGTCAACATAGCCGTCACCTTGCCGCGGTATCATGCAGCGCCGGATTAACAGCGCGTTCACGACCACAGCGCGTGCGAATTGCGGCGCGGTGAGCGGGTCGTCTGTCTCTCTCTCACTCGCGCGTCGAGTATCGAGTGAAAGAGAGACAGACGATCCGCTCACCGCGCCGGTCTCTCTCTCACTCGCGCGTCGAGTATCGAGTGAGAGAGAGACAGACGACCGCTCACCGCGCCGCAATTCGCACCGCTGTGGTCGTGAACGCGCTGTAAGGTCTGGCGGCTTGAAGACCTGATCTGAGATGATCTGAAGGCCTTTGGAGTATTACGGGTCTCAAGGCTGCAGGTCCCCTAACGCGCCACGTTTCTCCGTCGCTGGTATCACGTAAACGAGTACCGCCACGGTCGTGCCGGCCCAATAATATACCACGAGTTAACTACCGAGTGTAGACGTAAATCTGGTAAATACCAGTTCTGTTATCCAACTTCGGACTTTCATCACTTGTACTGATTCACCGTGACCGCACCAGACGAACCTTGAGTCTCACTCGGAAATATTTTTTGCTGCCTCAAATTCACTGAGAGATCTTTTTTGCTCACAACACAATTACGTTAGACATTCCACGAAGACAACAAAAGGAATCAGTAGAGCACAAGCACAAAAAACTTGCATAAAAAAGTGTGGAAGCAAATCGCTTTCGGCCGTGTTTTAGTTAAAATATTGCAATAATTGCGTAAGCAGTAACGCAATTCGATACCGCAACAAGTGGTAAGGCTATTTCGTGATAATTATCAACAAAAGAGCCATTTTTATAAAACAGAAGACAAACTATCAGTGACCTTCTGACAGCAAGTCTCCTTTAGATATTCACAAAACTAGAGAATAGCCTCCAAGTCGTAGGTGCTAATAAAGAAGAAAATGGCGGTCATAGTTGAGTCCCAATACAATGAGATAGTATATAACCAAAGTCCTACTTACAGAACAAAATGAATACAGTCTTTATGTCCTGAACAATAAAACCTACTCAAAGCACGTCCGGATATAACGACATCTGTCACTTTGCTATTGTCAGGCCTTAATAAAGGTAGTCATTTAGCTCTACAGGAAGGCAGTTCAGTTTTTATGACAACAAATTTTATGATATGCCAGGTTTTAGGAGGATGTGAGATACGTCCGATGCCCTTTTCAGCTATCCAAACACCTGTGAACCGCACAAAACGCGACAGCACAGCCGCCTCACGGGCTCACAGTGCTCTTTATAATACGATCAAAAGGCACTGCACGCTGGACGAGTCGACACTCTATCACTTATGAGTGAGAGATGTGTACATACATAGGTTGTAGCCGCTTTGCGAGGCCATTTTTGAGACTGATCAAAGGATAATGGAGAAAGAAGAAGAAAGGAGGGCAACGCATCTATATAACCTCCATGCGCATGTCTATGGGTATCGGTAGTCATGAAAATCCGACTACTAATTTACTATAAAAAAAAACAAAAAAAAAAAACAAAAAAGTTATCTCAAAAACACACACCCAACATTCCAATTATCAAACCCACTCCATACACAAACGCTAGCAGCTGAGCCGTGAAAGCATCAACAATCCACC
>LUGF01011948.1:223961-236832 GCA_001625245.1 Calycopis cecrops
TACGACGCTAATTTTCAGTGACTCCTCATTAATATTTTCAGTCGCTTGGGGAGACACCGACAATGTTTACTCAATATTAAAAAAAGTAGCATAACTTATGCTTTTTCTTTTAACGTGGTTCACAGAATCATTAAAAATAAATTATTACTTTATACATACCATAATACATATACATACACTTACCTAAGGTTAATATTATGAGAATTGATAAAAAATAAAAATATAACCCAGAAATATGCTTCAAACAATATGTATGTATTGTTAAATCAAAAACGTTGTTCCTTTTTATAGTATGAGGGGGCAGAAGAGCAATCAGAGCCTTCTTAACACCACCAATCATGCAGACAATGCATCACCATCATAACCAAATACTTTTTTGTATTCTTTTTGCCATACCACCATTCGTGATTTACTATTTAAATTATAATATTACTCTAAAGCTAAAATACCTACACATTTTATAAGATAAGACAAAAGTCAATAAGATCATACAAAACCATCACCGCCATCTAGCGGCACAATAGAGCACCAGACTTGTTATAAAAAGTGTTCCACAAAAAACGAACAAAGCATCCGTAACTGTAACTACATTTACCTAAAGCCTAGTTTAGTTCTATTTGAACGCTGAATATCCAGTAACACGCTAAACCAAAGCGAACAGTGGATACAAAAAATATTACCACCCCAGTCGCATTGCAGCTGCTAAGCACCTTTCAGATCTGCCGCAGCCGACTTCAAGTCGGTATTACAATTTTTTTTTTATAGTTTAAGGGGGCAAACGAGCAGTCAAACACATTTTCATGACTATCGACGCCTGTAGACATCCAAATATAGTTAATACAGATGCGTTGCCCTCCTTCCTCCTCCCACCTCCACGGGCCACCGACTACTTACACACCGCACGAAACGCGATAGCACAGCTGTCACTTTACGCCGGTGTCATATAAGCGAGAGGTACCTCCTTGGTCGTCAGCGCAAATCAGCTACATTTACGCAGAGTGGCACTACCTCTTACTAAATACACTTACTTTTTGCATTAGGTAACATTTCAGTCGCAATTTAATAAGTTTCATGGTAAAGCCAGCAGATGTCAGGACACATATGAATAAATTATGATCGCTAGTAATAGCGGCCTAAGAATAGAATGCGACCGGCGATTCTTTGAATAATGTTAAGTAACTTTATATAGAATGTTTGGTTTGTTTTTTTCTTTTTTCGGACCGGAGATCTTGTTGTGGAAGCGAAAGAAGCCGCCAGGAAACGAGACAAGACTATATTGGGGACGTAAAGAATGAACGATTTCGTTTATAATAGCTAATTGGCCCATGGAGGTGGGAGGAGAAAGGAGGGCAGCGCATCTGTGTAGCCTCTATGCGGATGTTTGTGGGCGTCGGTAGTCATGAAAATGGGTCCGACTGCTCGTTTGCCCTCCTATACCATAAAAAAAAATAACTGTTATTATCGACGACGTGGTCTTCTCACACTCCCCTTAGGGGAGCCGAGGAAGCCCGTTTCGGAATCTCATCTCACAAGTCCCCTTTCGGCGGCAGCCTGGTCTCATCCCATTAATATAGGGCGGTCATTAAGAGGCGGCTCGTACAGCCGTCTCTAAGGATTATCATGGCAGCAGTATAATATGTGAATCAAGGGTATACCATAAAACATATTATATATTTATCATTCAAACATTCGGGCAGGCCTGAAAGACTTTCGCTACCTAATTCTCTAAAAACTTTTTCATAGAACAGCCGTTAGTTTGACGAAATGAATTGGCTTCACGAATACACATCCACGTTCAGATTAGTTTTTGGGCCACCGCTCGTTCCCACCGCTACTCCTGTCGCCAGGATCGACAGCGGCAACCGCACTTGACCCTTTGATATGATCGCAGGGAGCCCGAGGGAAAAGCTAAATCTGTCATGGGACCCGCAACGAATTTAATCAGAAGAAAGTAGGATTAGGAAGTAATTCCAATTTAGTTAGTTTGCTTAGCGCATGTCTAGATATTCAATATTTGCATTAATATTACGAAAATAGTCGACCAAGCTATTCAATACTTAATCCCTAACTCCCCTAAATGCTGCTAATCAATTTCTCCTGCCAGGATCATGTGAAACCAAAACGAATAGTTAACTTGCTAAGTTCCTAATAGACTAACTGGGGCTTTATTAAGAACCTTAGAAGTCAGCCTTCAATCTTATCAAATAAACACTGACGAAAGATACACAAACGGATACGGATGACCCAGAAACTTATCTCGATTAAATGCAAAGTGACGAATTAAACATAAAGGCGCGTTTCCTGTTCGTATAAAATACATCTCAAAAGTCAATCACCATAAAACAGTAGTGGCTATCGAGGCGGAGGAACCTGTTACTTATGATTGAATAACTGTTATTTATTATGCGTAACTAACGCCCGTTTTTAACATTATTTCTATCGATGGATTCGACGGGTAGATTGACGTATGCCGTATGGAACTTATGGACAAAATTCTATCTGCAGTAGCCAAAAGCATCGATGGATAGGACATTGAAAACGACCGTGAGTCGACATCAATGTCATCAGACTATTCGTTTAACAGACTCAGAATTCTAATAAGTGTTTCTTTATTTGTTTTTTCTTCCTAAAATAGTTTTTATCTGTGAATAGCTAGCTTTCTTTTCCTTGTTCTTGTTTGTTATTTCATTTCGTTTCTAATTAAACTGAATGTATGTTTTAATTATGTAAGTCTTTTTTGTTTGTCTATAATTAACATTCAGAAACAGGCATTTACATGGATCCCAACTGACTTTGGTACGTGAGATTCGCAGTTCTTATCAGCACTGAAAACATTTTAAAAGGCAAATCCTAATAGAATGTATCTTAACCATCCTCAGATTCAACTCTTGACTAATAAGATTGTTCCCGTCCTCGCCGATCGATTAACTTTATTATTATATTGCACTGCCTATGAAAGCTCAATAGATCAATTGAAGTTCCTTAAAAACCTAAATTAAATTAAGCTTTCTCAGGAACTAGAATTTAATTTAGAATTATCAGGAATTATTATATAAAAATCAAAGATATAAGGGTAAACGAGCCATCAAGCCTACCTGGCACGACTGGAGGTTCCCATATTCCATGAACTGTAGACTTCTGTCATGCAGATATTCAACAGGCTGGGCATCCGATTGAAACGTCACGTCTGGCGTCAACTGTGTGAATGTCTGAAAGCAAAAAAAGAAGAATATTATACATTATTACACAAAGAAATTATCTTATATTAAATTGAAAAACAAAAACCCAATTAAAATATACATGCCCATTGGCAATATAGCTCGCGTGAGCGGAGCATGTTGCGCCAGGGGTCGCTGTTCGAATCCCGCTTAGGTCATGGATATTTATGTATAATATTGTATAACATTTTTAAATATATCTCCGTTGTCTAGTGCCCGTAACCAAGTCCTTACGGGGCTAGGCTAGCGTGGTGTGTAAAGTCCACAGATATTATTATGTTTGCTTTGCACAGCCTAACGCTGGTACGAGCCGTAACCAAGTAAATGCAGTACTATTATATTATTATTATGTTGTACATATGCTGTAAATAAAATCTCTGACACGGTCGGGTAAAAGAAATGTAAACCTCAATAACGTTATTTTAAAAAGAAACTATTAGGTGCTGCCATCTAGTTGTAATTCAAGCAACTAATGCTTGACCCAATTTTATAATTACGAATCCAACCTTAATTTGTAGTATTATTAGACATCCCAAAAAATATTTTAAGGATGTCTAGGTATTAAATTTTTCTGTTAAGGGAACGCAAAATGTGTTTCAAATCTTTAGATAGTGCTGCTAGCGCCATCTAGTTATATATTTTAACATCAATATCAAGTTTCGTATTGAGATTTTAGATAGTACTATTGTAGTATTAATATAAATTGTATATTTACCAACGCAGGCCATTTAACTTCCACGTTTTCCAATTTACGAGGAGCCCACACTAAAGTTCTTTCCACTAAGAACACACGAAATGTTTTACGCGAATACACCGGCACCCACTCGCGGCGCTGCCAATCGACACCATCGTATTCCACTAACACCTGAAACAATAAAAATAAAATATTAAATTTTCGTTACTAAAAAATATACCTATTAAAACTAAAATATCGTAGCGTACATTTTACCGGCGGTACACTGCCATCTATCGTCGAATAGCAACAACATTACACCCAACATATTTATGATTTGTCAAGTTTTGATAGTAGTATTTCATACCGCTAGATGGCGTTACATGTGCCGATCAAATATGTAAATACTGCAATATCGCGCCCAATTGAAATCTTTCAAAAACAAAAACAAATGCATGATGCCTCTTTTACACCAACACAACAATAATATTATTGATATAAGAATTTAATAATACACAATAGGTATTTTACAATGAAATAAACGATACAAAATCTAAAATTAACTTTAAATTTTATATTTTGATGGTTAGGAAAACTAAATAGAAAGAACATTCACATTCACTCAATAGGTAAGTACATTTCAGAGTAAGTTTCCATGTCAGAAAATGTTATCTGGTAAATAACATATTTGTAAGACAGTGGCTACGTGTTTAGAAAACAAACGTCTTGTAAAACGTAATTCAATTCATAATAACATTTATTGTTTAATGAATATATTCAACAGAGGCCTACTGAGCTGTTCCGAATGTTTAGTAAGCGGTAGTGCCACGCTGTATGAACACGTGCAGCCGAATTAGACTGCCACGACCTGGGAGGTACCACGAGCTTACACGATACTTTTTTTTTTAATGCTATAGGAGGGCAAACGAGCAGCCGGAGCCATTTTTATTAATTACCGACGCCCACAAACATCCGCATAGAGGCTATACAGATGCACTGCCCACCTTTCTCCTCTCAACTCCATGGGCCACCGGCTACTTACATACCGCACGAAACGCGACAGCACAGCTGTCACTTTACGCCGGTCTCGTGTAAGTGAGAGGTACCTCCCGGGTCGTGCCGGCCCAATTCGACTGCATGCAAGCATACAGTGTGGCACTACCTCTTACCCAAACTACTGTCGTAGTGATAGCTGTGCTGTGCGTTCGGCGTGTAGTAGCCGGTGGCCCATGAAGGGCGGAGGAGGAGGACAACGCCTCTGTATCACCTCTATGTGGACGGCTATGGGCGTCGGTAGTCGTGAAAATGGCTCCGACATGATCGTAGACCATCTACAAAAAAAAATGTACACGGACAAAAGTTAATGTAATCTTTACAGGCATCAAATACAAAATAGTTGGTCGATGTGTCAAGGTATTAGCGCCAATGAAAACAACATCGTGATCGGATTATTGAATGCTCAGTAAGACCGTAACAAAAACATTGCCGCTGCTAATAGAACACCAAACACCGGGTTAAGCTTGTCCTTCCATCAGGCAAGCGGATTACGAGAAGGCCATGGCAATGGCTTGGGACAGAGCGGTTACCACTCTAGTTGCGTCACACTTGAAAACTATGTTTTTGAAAGTTTACTGTGTATGTGGCCTACCTCTGCTTTGGTTCTTTCTTGCGGGATAAAAGCCGACCCATTTAAGATCATTTATCACCAAGACTACGTTAAAACAATCCAACGATTCTTATTAAGATTTTATAAAAAAATAAGTTTCCAACATCCGATTACAATGCCAAATTAAAATAGTGGAAACTTTTTGAATTACACGGGTGTTGTGAGGCGCAGCTACCATTAGTATAAAGTATAAAGTTTATACTATAAACCAACTTGAGAGAAATGCATGATGTAATTGATCTCGTTATCAATTCATTATCTGCTCTAGACTACAGTAACATATCAGTAATTGCTGGAATATTATAATATTAATTATTGTAAACCTTTCAAGGGACTCATCGACATAATAATACTCATAGGGGAAAGGAGGTCAAAGCATCTTTATAACCTCTATGTAGATGTAATATGTATATGGGCGTCGAGCTCTCGGTACTATCGACGCCTATACACGTCTATAGGCGTCGAGCAGTCGGCAATACCGACGCCTATAGACGTCTATAGGCGTCGAGCAGCCCGTACTACAGACGCTTATAGACGTCTATAGACGTCGAGCAGTCGTTACTACCGACACTTATAAACGTCTATAGGCCTCGAGCAGCCCGTACTAGGCGTCTACATAACTGTAATGTAGATGTGTTGTCTTCTTCCTCTCAGATAAGAACGGCATATAACGAGGAGAGTGCCTACCTCTCGGTCGTCGTAAATATTAATTATTATTTTATATATTAACTTATATCGTAAGAATGGTTACTCACATTCAATATAGTAAAGATTATTATTCATCTGCTGTTTTTTAGGTTTTTATAGCAGAGAAGAACTAACAATAATGAAACTGCATCCATCAAAACCGGCCCAGTCAGTGCGCATCACGCACAAACACCGCGTACACTCGAGATAATAATAGTTATATCATAACTGTTATGTGTAACGCTATCTGCGTATCGTCTGCGAGCCGCACGAGATCCAAGATCCGATTGTGATTTATATCCTCAGTATTGATAACAAGTATCTTTGTGGTGCGTTGCAGACGGAGAAAGGCCGGCACGACCGAGGCGGTACCTCTCGCTTACACGAGACCGGCGTGAAGTGGCAGCTGTGCTGTCGCGTTCATGCGGCGTGTAAGTAGCCGGTGGTCCGGGGAGGTGGGAGGAGAAAGGAGGGCAGCGCATCTGTAAAGTCTTTATGCGGATGTTTGAGGGCGTCGGTAGTCATGAAAATGGCTCCGACTAGATAGTTAGTTTGTCATCCTATACCATAAAAAAAAAGCGGAGCGGATCAGCAACTTGAAGCATGTGAGGAGCCCAATGGCTTGATTAGTCTGCTACGCCATGATGGGTACAGGGTACTTCTGAAGTATAAAGACGAGCTTGCGATCTTTATAATCTGAGGTTTCATGGGCCCTTAGCGTACTGCGTTTGAGACCTATGCGTCTCGGAGCCTCGGAGTTGTTTCAATTTCGACGCCCATATGCTCACACCCCTGTCTCATATGAAGCACATATAGGCAGTTGTCCTTTTTAGTAAGGAGTAGTGCCACGCTGCATGCATGCAGCCGAATTAGATCAGCACGACCGGGGAGGTACCTTACGTGATACCAGTAGTAGTGGAGAAGAAAGGAGAACAACGCATCTGCTTAACATCTATGCGGATGTCTATGGGCGTCGGTAGACATGAAAATGGCGACTTTTCGTTTATACTAAGGTATATTATAAAAATATATATATTGGTACGTCGATAACATAACCATTAAACTCATATAAAGTATATCCAATGGCCTTTAGGATAATATCATATTAATATAACGTCACTTTGTGTCGAAGTCTAAATGGAAATTTTGATTTCGACACAGTGACAAATGAAACAATGTAGATCCGGTCTTTGGCACAAAATCTTATAAAATATTACTTACGTATTGTGATAGGAATTAAATTTTGGCCCCAGTCCCATTATTACTAATAACTATTTTATATAGAATATTTTCTTGGCTGACATTTAAATGGTCCAAAGTTTATTTTCTTTTATATTTTACAATGTTATCTACGACATTGATAAATGTTAATCACTGTCATTACTGCTGAAGTACATAGCACTGCTGAAGTAGGTTTCATTCAACGAAGGCCAAGACTGCCGATATATACATATAATATGTAAATTCCATTAGGACGGACAACAGATAAATTTCTTCAGACAAGTTTCTATGGACGCCTATGGGCGATAGGGACTAGTTTGTCACTTGAAGATTAACAGAACGACCTAAGATAAACAGGCATCTCCCTATTTTAACCTGGTCCGTGTTGGATACGAGAAGTGGGCATTGGCAGTCTTGATATTTATTAATATAATTCCCCTCAGCAATGCGTCGATAAAATCTGATGATGATGATACCAAAAAAGAAACACTTGAAACGCCTTGAAGTTCATTAAACCCTATTATATTTTATAATAAAGACTAGCTGACAGGTCCACGCGCTACTGTGGCATTTTTTTATGGCTTTATATTTCTCCACTTAAAAGTTTGACAATCTCGAGACACGCAATGGCTTGGGCTTTAGGGTTATAAAATCTTCAGCCCGTGCCTCGTATTTGGTAAGCAATTGAATACCGTGTGATACACAGTCTGCTCGGGAGCTCCACAGCTGCATTTTGGGGATTCGCCAAACCCCATCAAAATCGGTTGTGTAATTTTAAAGATCTAAGCACACTACAGACACACAGACGGCGGAAAGTGACTTTGTTTTATACTATGCAGTGAAGATAACATCATAAAACAAATCTCTTAGTATGCAAGTACTACTTTAAAAAAATCGACAATTATTCATGTTAATGTATTTTAATTTAATTTAAATAATCCATTACTTGTAAGTGCTATCTCGAAATAAATGTGGACATTATTTTAAATTATATTGCTCTCATCAAGGTCGCGCTTCAAAAAAAAAAAACAAATAAAAAAGAACATTTGGAGTTCTCGCGGCTTAACCCGAGTAAAATCTAGCCCAAGGGAACGATTAACTTTTTTAGGTTGAACTTTTATAATCCTAGATATTTCATCAACTCATGAGGCCCGCTGAGTTTGTTTTGGTGGTACTTCTCATGACAGGGCTAGGGTTAAATCGGTGGAAAGATTGTTTTGATTGTTGATTTGAACACTTTATTTTTATTTCAAATAATAGTAAAAGTAACTTCGAATAAAAAGTATTTTATGTTATTCTATAAGTACTATTGTAATGTTTATCAGTGACAAGATTCAAATAATTCCGTTCCGTAGTTTTGCATCAAAGAGCAGCAAACATACATACAAACTTTCGCGTTTATAATATTTATAGATTAAATGTGACGTAAATTCTTAGTAATCCATATTTACTACATTGAGTTATATGAGTAATAATAACTCAATGATTTACTATAGTGTTGTATGTTCATCTATGTACATCGGTATACATACTTCTTGCCTTACCCGACATGTATGTTCAGAGCCTTTTGACGATAGTGCTGGGTCGTAGGCGAATGGATCTGGCATATTGGAGGACGTAGTTAAATCTCGAGCACATCGTTCACAACGTTCTACTAACTTATGGCTGTACTGTCGGGTTTCGTGCGGTTTATGAGGTCGAATGGCCCATTGCGGGTGATGAGGAGGTGATGCGTTACGTATGAATCCGCATAACCTCCGGTAGTGGCTAGCTTCAGTAACCGACAAGTCTCCCTCATTTGCCCCTGTAAGCGTTGATTTGCCAGGAAAGTTGCCAAGAGGCCGTAATAAATGGCAGGGTTTCCTACAGAGTGAAGGTTGACGTAACTTCTGACTTTAACGTTCTAGTGATGTCGTCATGTGACCACACCGCTTTTCTAGAAAACAATATTCATCAATCTAAAAGTAGTTAGAAGTACTAAGTTAGGAATGCAACGTGAACATGTGCTGTTTTTGTTGTTTTTGTACAAAACTAAAAGTCTATTATGAATAAAAAGTGTGTGTAGCTTTGGTAAGTCAACTCGCTTTATTATTATTTTTTTTATTTATTTATTTATTTATAATTTACAATTTTCACAACAATATTAACACAAAAATTCCGTCAAACTGTAAAGAAGTTTGTTGACGGTATTCTTCTCTCAATACTTAAAGAAAAAGTAAATATTTTAAAAGTACATTATTATCAATTTATAAAAGGTTAGGTAGGTACATTCAGTATGCATATTTTATATTACGTATATTTATGTACAGCTTGCAAACAAATCTTTTAAGTATATAATAAAATTTTTATCAATTTTTCTGTGGATGTCGGTAGCCACATTCGGTGGCCCGCCTGCCCATTCCTCACCCACACAAAGAGCATTTCGTTGACATTTCGCTGCTCTCGCCGGTTCGTCACCACGATGAATGCTAAGGTCAGATCGCCGTTAGTCACCTCGGAACAGCGGGGCTGAGGGAATGTCGCCATGGAATATACATATACGCGGTAAGTCAAGGACCTGGCAAAAATTCCCCGCTCTCTACCCCCGCACCACCCCGATGTCGCCATATTAGGGCGACATCGGGGATGGTGCGGGGCTAAGCAGCATTCTTCGCGTTCTTGCCAGGTCCCAACTTACCGTGTCCGTGTAGTATGCATAAAAGGTAGTGCCACGCTGCTAAAATACCCGTACCTATATGTTAGTATCCGGTGGCTTATGGAGGAGGAAGGAGGGCAAGCCATCTGTATAATAATAATAATATATATATATATATATATATATATATATATGTATAACGTATAAGCTGACTTCTACGGATGTTGGTAGCCATTAAAATGGCTTATTTTTTCCTCAAAGGTCGGCAACGCATCTGTTAGACCTCTGGTGTTGCGGATGTCTGTGGGCGCTGGTGTTCACTTTACATCAGGTGACCTAACTGCTCGTTTGCCTCCTATGCTATTAAAAAAAACAAAAAAAAAGGCTCCGACTGCTCGTTTGCCCCCTACACCAAAAAGAACTCGCATTTGTTTTCGTTGGATTCAGTTCAAATATGGACAGTCACATCAAAACAAACAACTACGCAACAAACAGTCGTCGAGTGAAACAAAACAAACAAATTCAAGTTCACCTTGTTTTTTTTATCTCGTGTGATTACGTAAGATTAAAATTCACTACACACCGAGCTGTGTAGTAGGGCTGTCAACGGTTTAAAGGTCTTGAGCCCTACGGTAAGTTATAAGTAGTACCAGACTCCATTGCAGCGAAATAGGGCCGGCACGACCGGGGAGGTAACTCTCGCATACACGATGCCGGCGTAAAGTGACACGCGAATCGTGCGGTGTGAAGTATCCGGTGCCCCATTGAGAGAGGAGGACTACGTATTTGTTTAACCTATATGGGAATATGTATATGTATGGTAGTCATGAAAATGGATCCGACGCGACGGCTCGTTTGTGCCCCCTATAGGTACGAAAAAAAAAATACTTATTGCAAATACCTATCACATTTTACCTAATCCTTATGATATATACTCGTATATAATAATAGATATGCCATTGATCGATCCCGGCGACACAGGAGCAACAGCGATGGGAACGAGTGGTGGGCCAAAGCCCGATAAAAAAAATTAAAAAATATGCCAATGACCTTGATGATCTAATGTGTTACATATTTGTATTTTGAAGGAGACCTTTAGATCTCAGTTGATCAAGATCATTTGTACCAATAGTAGATCAAACCCATAATTACAGACCCCTGAGCAATCAATAATAATGGCTTTCGTCTAGAAGCCACAGGTCAGGGCTGTTTGAGGCACTCCTTAGCCTCTTATACGGTGTAAGGTTAACTACTTTTAGGGCCAGTTTATTCATCTCTCAAAGGCCGTCAACGCATCTCTTGGACCTCACAGCTAGCTCATTTGTCTCCTGTTATTAAAAAAGTTTCGTAAGTTACAAGTATTATCAAGCAACGACCGTAACTAGTAAAAACGAAATTTCTAGATTTCGGTTCTTCCTGCCTACTTTGGACCTGGCTTGTTGGTGTGTTGTTGTCAATCCAAATAGACTAACTGGAGCTCCCAAAGCGATCTGCGCCTTCTGACTTAAAGCGATGAGAGCCTTACCTGTCTGTACACGGTGATCAGCACCGGATACGGACTTGGGGTTTAAAGGAGACTGAAGTCCCGTGCCCTATGAGTCATAAGGGCCCTATCTTTTTTTTGTGCCTATAAAAGGGGCCCCACTTAACCTCAAACTCCGGGCCCCAGACCTTGCTCCGGTAGCGGCCCCACGGCAGCCCTGCCGCCTGCCCCACTTCGAAGCCCTACCATTAGCGGCGACCTTGCCGCCGTATCAGCGCGTTACGGCACACACTATAAAACGATCCGCTCACGATGCCGACTACTTTATTGCCTTACCTACATCATCATCATGATAAGAGGTAGTGCATGCATGTAGCCGAATTGGGACGGCAGGATCATGGGGAGGGGAAGGACACCGAAACGGGACAGCAGGAAGGTACATCTCCCTTACACGATATCGGGATAAAGTGACGGCTATGCTCTCGCGATTCGTGCGGTTCGTGATTAGCCGGTAGACCATTGGACCAAGAATGGGGTGCAGTAGAGCAACGCACCTGCATATGCACATAGGTGTCGATGGTCTCAAAGTCGTGACAGATGTCTCCGATATTGTCCCACTATGCCATAAAAGTACCTTTCACAATAATGAACGAGAATATAATATCATAATAAATAGGAAATGCCTCCTGTATTCCATTTTTTAAGATGAAAGTATTTTCATATTCCCAAATTGTAATTTATACTTGCATGCGGTGAGTAATGTATCCCAATACCTTTCATCTTGTAAAAGGAAATGCCTCCTGTATTCCATTTTTTAAGATGAAAAGTATTTTCATATTCCCAAATTGTAATTTATAGCTGCATGCGGTGAGTGATGTATCCCAATACTTTTCATCTTAAAAAAGGAAATGCCTCCTGTATTCCATTTTTTAAGATGAAAAGTATTTTCATATTCCCAAATTGTAATTTATACCTGCATGCGGTGAGTAATGTATCTCAATACCTTTCATCTTAAAGAAGGAAATGCCTCCTGTATTCCATTTTTTAAGATGAAAAGTATTTTCATATTCCCAAATTGTAATTTATACCTGCATGCGGTGAGTAATGTATCCCAATACCTTTCCTCTTAAAAAAGGAAATGCCTCCTGTATTAAATTTTTTAAGATGAAAAGTATTTTCATATTCCCAAATTGTAATTTATACCTGCATGCGGTGAGTGATGTATCCCAATACCTTTCATCTTAAAAAAGGAAATGCCTCCTGTATTCCATTTTTTAAGATGAAAAGT
>LUGF01011948.1:242578-281386 GCA_001625245.1 Calycopis cecrops
CGCGCCCTGCGCCGCCGCCGCCGCTACACACAACACTCGCTCAGACGCGCTCGCCGCCGCGCCACCGCCCCTCGCGACACCCCTTAGCCCATAGTGAGGCACACTATGGGTAATCTCTGTGCATCTCATCGTTAGCACTGACTTATCAGAAACATGCCAGTAACATCAATTTGTTAGCATCCTATTTGCTATCGACGTCGATGTTCAGATATAAGATTAACTAAACCGCTAAACATTTACTCAGTAGGATTTGTCGAATTAACGCCGTGTTATCTCCGACATTTTAGTATAGTGAGTTATAAAAAAGGCAATGCAACTTTTTTGATTGTCGCAGATAATGCAAACTGTAACTCGCACAAAACGGTGTGTTCGCGCACACTATAGGTAGGATCTACCAGAGTTGCTGATATCTACAATCAAAAGTCGTCCATGTACCCTCACTATAAATTAAGAGGCATCGCGTTTGGGGTAGGTGGGCGACATTCGGTAAACATGTGACAAAGCAATACTAATGCGAAAAAATGTATCACCTTGTTCCTAATTTATCCGATTTATTAGCTGCATTGTAAAAGTATATTTGTTTAATTAAGATACTACGTAAGGTTTATGGTTTATTTTTGTTAGTTATAAAAAATGACATGAGATGATCTTACTAATATCCTCTAATAAAGCAACCAGAGAGTTATTAACTAAAATGAAAACAAAAACATAACTATTAATCATACAAATTAATGAGTTGAAAGACAAAATCAATTTGATGGTGTATACAAATTTTAAAACATACAATGAAGTAAAGAAAAAAAATCTACTATAACAAAAAAAAGAAATATTTATCAAACTAGATATTTAATACTGAATCTCTCTGGTTGCCGACATGAATGTATAAAAGTGTTGCTTCTCACCGTCCCAAGGGTGGGTACTGTTGAGCATAGGGGTCTCTGTCATAGCCAACAGCTCCACCAGCACCCCTCCTGTAAAAACATTCAATTTATAAGTGACATAATTACAATATCTTTGGTATATGTATATATATATGTATGTATATGGTCATAATATAACATGTTGGCCTACTACTATAAGAATTCATCATAATCATCAGCCGGCAGACATAGGCCTCCCCGAAAGAACACCTAGAACTCATTAACTGACCTTTATGAAACTTTGAGAAATCAATTTTTTCATTAATTTTTCACAACACTATATTATAGTGTTATTAATAAAACCAAAGCTTATTAATTGATTAATTTTGGTTTCATTAATAACATTATATTATAAGGTTAAGAAATAATAAATTTTTCAAAGTTTTGTAAATGTCAATTAATGAGTTCTTGCAGTGAGTCGACGAACATGTCAAATCCTCAAATTGAGGCTTTTAATTAAATTATAACATGGACCTTCTAAGTACAGACAGACAGACAGTCCATGTTATAATAAAGGACTAAGCATACAATCAGATTTTACTTTATATAATTATGAACTTTTGAAAAAGTGATTATTCATTTATTAAATAAAAAAAATACAAACATTGATAAATTTAATCAATGTTAAAATGCCAATCAGTGTCATTGAACTTTGTAAATGACACCTGATGTTGTTCTGGTTGTTTATAGCAAGTTGATATCCTTATTTTTTATAACTTACTCATTAATTTAAGACGTTGAATATTATCTATTATCATTAAATTTAAAAAGTAGTCATATTTTGAATATCACTTTTGAATGATTGAAGAGTGAAAAATTATTTTACACAGGAGGAAAATCTAAGTATGCTAGTAGTAAGTAGTATGTTAAGCAGAGACAGTTTCAAATTCCTTGTTAATTATAGGACAAAATCTAAATCAGCGGCAGCAGCAGTTACTAAATATTTAGGTATGCAATAAGTGTAGGTTTTGATGTTCATGCTTTGCATTTTTTCTTGTAAATATATAATTTGATACCCTATTATATATTACAAGTGAGTAGAGAGAATATTATATTATACAAAATATTTAATTTAAAACTTACATGGCAGGAGGTGTCCTTCGGCTATACATATCTCCATTGCCCATAGGAGCTGCCCGAGGCGCCCTATCGTACCCAGTGGACATCTGCATCGGACCACCTCGCATGGGTACTCTTCTGTCAATCATATCTCTCTCATCAGGGTACATGGGAGCACGCCTATCGTCAGGGTACATGGCTGCCATATCATCCACAGGAGCTCCGTAACCGCGTCTATCTTCACCATACATTGGCGGAGGTGCGCCATACTGGTCCCGAGTGCCGCGACCATCCATAAGAGCAAATCCTCTCCTATCTTCACCACCGTAGCCATTGTAGCGATCGTCGTAACCGCCACCACCCATGGAGCGGTCCATTCCTCTATCATAAGGCGCACCACCTCCCATACCGTTTCTCATGACGCCACCACCCATTGGCGGACCTCTCATATCAGCACCACGCATAGGCCCCATTCCTCTAGTGTCACGCATAGGTGGATAAGGTGCATCTCGAGGTGGTCCGCGCATCGGACCACCACCTCTGCGATCCATGGAACCGCGCATGCCTCCACGCATACCGCCGCGTCCTCCTCGTTGTCCACGTTCCTTGATACGGCCTCGCTCTACAGTTATAACACCGCCATTGAAGTTAGAGTTATTTAGGGCGCGAATAGCGGCTGACGCTTGGTCTTCGGTTTGCATGTGTACGAAGCCACACCTATTCATGATGTCACATTCGGTAACCACTCCAAAACGTTCAAAAAGCTTTCTCAAGTCTTCAGGTTTTGACCCTTGTGGAAGGCTTCCCACAAACACCTTAGTTTGCTAAAAAGACGCAATACATGAAAAACAATTTATCATTCATTTAAATAAATTTAAACCATAAATCATATACTTACTGGAACCATTGTGGTGTATTTTCAATTAAACTTTAGTATTTTGAAATTATCAAGTTTTTAACACGTGCACTTATAATAGTCGGCACAGCTTCTCAGATATCTAAATCAAAATGGCGGGACGCCGGCTTTCCGTTTTCTTACGAAAAAGATTATGACCGGTGCGAGTTACCAGGCATAAAAATAAAAATAAATAACCATAGATTATTTTCTATATACGTAAGTAAGTAAAATAATGTTAGGTATATAAAATTATTATCCGCGAAGAATAATAATATTAAAATGATATTAATAGGAAAAGGGATTGTTTGATAAAAATAAAAATTGATTAGCAACTTTAAATATCTCGTAAATTTGAATTCAGAAGGCAATCGTCGCGAACATTGAAAGAACCGAAAGTCTTCACACGTTGAAGAGGTTTTTTATTAATTTAGACATTCTCTCCAGTCCAGTCTGGTCCAGTAATTTGATAGTTTAGCTGGAAAGTTTTCCGGGAGTTTTGAAAATTGGTTATCTTATGGATTTCGGTATGCTCTTTTCGAATATCAACTTTGCCACCTCGTATCTCTACTGCTCGCGCCGCCATGGCCATCTTGAAAAAATGGCGCCTAATAACAGATTTTTGGGAATATTTCCTTTCCGACACATGAAAGAAACGTATGAGCAAAATTAAACAAAATAAAAATTCCTACAAACATGAAAAAATGTTCCTGTGGGATGCCAAGGGATAATGTTGTGTCTTTTACATTCGACTGCAAATCTACTGCGACATAATGTACTTTATTATGTAAAAATAAATGCATAAATAGATATTTGGAGCACAAAAAGTGTATCTTGGGATACCTCTTAACCCGATAAAATATTCTTCGGGGATGGCATTAATTATATATCTTCTGATCCCGATAATGGCCCCATGTGATGAATTTATACTTTTTTACGGGCAAACTTGTAGTTAGTTGCTTTTGTTGCTATGTTAGAAAGAAAGAAAGAAAGAAAGAAAAGTTTTTTATTCAAAATAGAATTACAGGAATTACTTTTTGAACGTCAACAATTAAATCTACCACGGGTTCAACCCTAGCCCTGTCCTGAGAAGAACCGGCGAAACAAACTCAGCGGGCCTCATGTTGTGATCAGATGTAAAATTCAAAAATATAAAAATACAAGTACATTTGCATATGATATAATACAATACAATTTATAAATTTACAATAACTATGGTACAGAAACAGCCTGGGAGGAGGGTACTAATCCCAAGATGTGGTATCTGTCATAAAATCTGCTACCTTATAGTATGCCTTACCACACAAACGCTCTTTAACAACTTTTTTAAACAAGTTACAAGGTCTAGCTCACACTAAACTCAGGAATATGATGAGTTATTTTTGAGGAATATGGGACCGAAATGAAAAGAAGAATTCTCCTGTACATAAGTACAACGGAGATTACTCCCTTTAACTCTTTGTAGTGCGTATATTGTGTTTCTGAGTTTAGTGTGAGTTTAGTCTTATTTGACTCAAGTTTTTCCAACAAAATAATCACCAGTGATCGGAGTAGGTAGATTGAATTGGGGTCATTGATCGGAAACGTTCATATTAATATGGATATTCCTCCGGAATTCCGGAATTGGATGGTTTTTAAGTACATTTTTTTGGAATTTAGTTAGAAAATGTATGAAAATAAGCAATATTATATTTCTAATTCTGTTAAACAGCATTTCAATTACATAAACGACTAATCTTTTACTATAAATGTACAATGTTAAAAGACCTGAAAATAAAAAGTACTACTTGGCATCCAATAGCAATAACTTAATAGGTGTGTCTATCCATACAAATATACCGTATTTATGTCACTAACAACCCAAATTCAGTAAATACTACAATAATGGAAACATAGGAAACAATCGAAAAGCGATGCATTTTATCTATTTTGTTTATGCAGTAAATACTACGACCGACCAATCAAAATTTTATCTCCACTGTTTTTTATTTTACCTTACATGTCAATAAACACTTTACAAACGTTATTTTTAAAGTATTTTTAAAAAGTTGTGACCATATCTAAAGGCTAAAATTAAAATATTTGAAAGTAACCTTTATTCGTTCCTTTTTTTTAATTGAGAGATAATTAAAAATCGTCTAAATACTTTCAAAGCCTTCCTTTCAATTCACAATTAATTAGTAATATGAACAATATTTAATTGCATCCGGAAACACCGGAAATACTTTCCGAAAAAAGTCTTATCCATGTTATTTTTTCTATGATCTTTTACGATACAAGTACCAAAAATCAATCTACCTACTCCGATCACTGATAATCACATAGGAATCATCTCCCGGGACTACTAATTGTGATCATGCATTCATCCAGGTTTTCCTTTATTCGTGTGTTAAACTCATGTAAATAATATTAGCAGTCGTATTTGCGATTTGGGAGCCTTGCACAAACAAAATATACTTATATGTCTACTAGCTGACCTGGTCAACTTCGTTGCGCCTATCTGTCAATAGATGGCGCTCACGGTTTTTTAAAACTCGCTAGCAAAATGTTTTTGGTCTCAGATACATAGAATCTATTTTATATACAACACGGTTTAATTACAGATTTATCACACTAATATTATAAATGTGAAAGTTTCTTTGTTTGTATGTTTGGACTTTTGGATGTTTGTCAGTCAATCACGCCAAAACTACTGTACGGGTTTTTGATGAAATTTGTATTACAGATAGAATATTAGCTGACTTAGCTAATAGGATACTTTTTATCCCCTGGGATATGAATATTTTTGCACGTTCCAAGTATTCTTTTAAAAATTTATTTTTTATCTACTATTACTAATATATTATCTACTATCAATATCTAAACCAAAAATATAGTTTTTAGAATTTTTGTCTGTACGTATGTCCGAGCTAAACTAAAAAACTACTGCATGGATTTATTTCAAATTTTGTATGAATATTACTAACAGGTCGTGTCAACATATAGCCACACATATAACGGGTGAAACAGAGGTGGACAAATTGACAGGTGTGAATGTCAAATTTATAAATAATGATACCAGCGTTTTTGTGTAGTGCTGACCTATTAAACCGATTTCTATAAAACGCAACATAATGAAGATTTTTGAAAGCATAATAAACATTTTCTTGCACTGCAACCATAAATTTACCCCGCCCCGGATCTGTCAGCAACAGGGCACCTCGGCGACTGGCCAGTCCCCCTTATAGGACCTTACTTCTACTAATAACTTAATAAAATATACGTGGTACATTTTTTTTATTTATATACTTAAATACCATAGTGATATTGTATTAATTCCCTTTATAGAACACATTCTCGTTTCTGAGTAGATAACTTATAAAAAACGATGATTGTTTTTCCGATAGTGGCAGCGCTATTTATGAATTAAAAAACTTGTAACAGCTCCTGTGAATTTAGTCTCTCAAATTTAAAAACGGACTATAATGCATGTAAGTATCACATCACTATTTTTTGTTTAAGTGTGCGTGTTGTTGATAAAATGCAATTGTGTGTTTACTAGTGTTTACGTCCCCTCCCTCAAATAAAGGCCGAAAAGTTTGTACTGTGATCGTTAGTATGGCATATCCATTGGTTATATGCTCTTAGGTGGTGAGGGACCCCGCGGTCTTTCTGGCCATGATAATAATAGTTAAATTAGCTATGTATTATAAGCATGGATCTCATATAGGGAGACATCTCTCCCATTTGGAGAAGGAGATTGGGGAAGCAGTCACCCTTTTAACCTCGGTCCCCAACCCTTTGTCGTGTATTGGGCTTCTCTTCTCTTTCACAGCAAAAGTTCAGGTCAAAAAAAATTAAAGGAATCTTAGAAAAGGTCTGCTGGGGGTAACTTCAAACACTTTTTACTTCTTAAGAATTTATTAAAATGTTTTTTTTTTAAATTCTGCTCTTTTTATCTCCTATTCCAAATAAGTTTTTTTACAGTTAAGAAGGTATGTATGTGGGTTGGTACAATATTAGCTATCTTATTGACTTTATATTGAATTGAAAGAGAGTAAAACGTTTAGGCTAGAGGAGTTAATTAACAATCAATTTCATATCATTAATATAGTAACAGTCTTATAAAAGTAATAAATCAGTCCGCGCAATTCTACGCATTTTTATGTTTACATTTATTGTCACCTCAATGAATCTAAATATATCGAAGCGTTATGTATCGTTTTTATTAACCTGTTCACTTCACTATTTATCGAATGTTTGACGAAATCCGCTATAGTATATAGGGTAACACTGCCACATTCAGCCGCGCTGCAATGGAACACCTCCAACAACTTGGCGGTAATTTTTTCAGGATCATTATGGTGAATTGCTTTAGGTGATATCCGTTTCGCCTTTTTGTATAATGTGTCAGCGGCGATAGTCAGGTTAATTGGTATCACGTCATTGCTCCGTCTGACTTCGCTTCGGGCCATGCGACCAAGTAGAAAACCTGAAATAGAAACATTCATAGTAAAATCTGTTTACAGCAATGGGAACTTTTTGGTTCCATTGACGCCGATAAACAATCGCACACCCGGATGTTATGTAAATGTGTCGCTCTCATTCACCCCCAATAGCCCCAGGTTCTCGTAAACCTCACGTTATTACTACTGGACGCCGGTGGTGAAAGGTGCTTACCCGGTCGTGCACGCCTTATTTAAATGTAATACAACTAAGTATTAACAAATTATGCGTTAGTTTTAAACAAGCTTCACAATAATAATATGTACTTAGGTTATTAAAGATTTGAGATATTATAAACAAACTAGGTATGCCTCTGTCACAAAAGTATCATTCTTTTTTCAGCAGGTATATATTTTTGTTGTTATTCTTTAACTGTGCTAAATTTCAACCTAATCCGTTTAGTACGCCTATTATTTGCGTAAAAAACAAACACGCGTAAAAACTTTAGAAATTCTCGTTCAAAATGACTACTCTGGCGTCTGTTCATCTGTGTAATATTGACCTTTCTCCACTACACAACTAGCGAAACCAGTATGATGCTGCACGGGTTATATAGAACTATGTATGCCTATGTTTTAAATTATATATTAACTTAAATATATTAACTTTGTAAAGGAGTAGTAGGTAATTCGTAAGAGTTTTGAATAAATAAAATATGTAATATTTTTAATTTTAGGTAGGTAAGTGTTTATGAGCACCTATTTGAGTTTTGCGGAGTTTTTGTTGGTATGGGTTACTGAGCCAACAAGGAACATCAACTCCAAATGATAATCCTACCCAAACTAACCGAAATGACACGTAAATATTAAGCCGGATTCTGTTTCAGTAACACAGGTATATAGCAAAAAAACTCACCCCCAAGTATGCAAATAACACCAATGAAAAACATCACAATGGCGCACAATCTCTTGGTGACATGTGGCGCGGAGCCCGTGAACGACCTGTGCTCGAGACTCATGGCAATTTGTCCAAAAACACTGTTCCCGCTGGACGGTGTCCGTGCAATGGACATTCGCCTCACCGCCCGCCACTCCCGCGCTAAATATAGACGGTCCCGTAGTGTCGCGATGTTAATGACTGCGTTCTTAAGAATCAATGTTTTCTAATATTGTTTATTAGAACTCTGATTCATTGCTGACCAGGGCAAGGCCGGGCAGCCTGTTAAACTCGCTGAGGACATTTGTCGCGGTTGATCCCCATTTTATGTGAAACGTCTGCGAGAAAATAAACTGGATGCGACTGGAAATGTTTTGTCGGATTATCACAATGCCAACCTGGTCGGTAGGAAGATCGCGATGCCATGATCTGATTTATATACAAAGATCTCTAAGATTTATAAACGTAAAATTTGTTTGTGTTTGTTTAAATTCAGTTAAATTTCCTAAGTGAAGTATTTTTATTTTATGGTATAGGGGGGCGAACGAGCAGTTGGAGGCCATTTTCATGACTACTGACGCCCATAGACTGCCCTCCTCTCTCCTCCCACCTTCGTGGGCCACCGGCTACTTACACACCGCACGAAAAGCGACCGGCGCAAAGTGACAGCTGTCACTTTGCGCCGGTCTCGTGTAAGCGAGAGGTATCTCCGCGACCGTGCATCCAAAAATGCGGTGTCGCACTACCTCTTACTACCTCCCCAGTCTTGCCAGCCCAATTCAGTTGCATGCAAGCATGCAGTGTGGCACTGCCTCTTACAATGTACCTACTCATTGTTACCAAGTGCAGCAACCACTAACATGGTAGCCCGAGTCAGCTTAATTTCTTTCCACATTAGTCTTGAACGGATAAAGACTGATAATGACAATGCTGGTGACATTCGAAGCTTATTTTTTAAATCGCTTCAGCGCGTTTCTCTGATAAATTACTATAATAATAAGATCCAATTAATCTCTTAATTTCGTAGGTCATGGTCGCTCGTAAGATCAATACTCTCGACAGTTATATTCAGTATCTTGGCTGATGTCTTAATTACTATTTGACTTCGAGACATCGCACGAAGACATGACAATAAAAAACTAAAAATTTGACTATAAATTGCTTACTTATTATAAGTAGGTATATTTTACATGAACAATAGTGTGTGTGTGTGTGTGTACAAAAGTATAATATTAAGTAGGTAGGTACATATTAGGTACCTATATTTTTTCTGACCCTACTACTACTGACCTACTGACTATATGTGGTATCAAACTAATGATAAAGACAAATCAAAATAACTTAAATGCTTTGGGATTATTCCTTTACAGAATTCCCAGAAAAGTAAAAAAATAATTACTATGGAAACTTGATAAAGCGTTGTCAAAGAATAAAAGGTGTTCCGTTTAAGTGAGTATTGTAAAGAAATTCCAGGCAGCGCCGTTACTGGGTTACCAGGACACACATAATATTATATAGGCCTATTAATTATCTGTTATCTTATCACACCATGTTAGCCTGGCCCTGTGATAAGTACCTGGTAAACAAAGTACCTATCATACGAATTTGTGTTACTAGACAACGGACAATATATATATTTTTTTTTATAGAAATACATTTAATAATATCTATGACCTGAGCGAGATTCGAACCCGCGACCCGTTACCACAGCGCCAATCTGTTAATTGAGTCTCATAGAACAATTTCGGTAGACAGTACCGACCTTTGCTTACCTAGTACATCACTAGTACAAAGAATTTCCGACACCTCGAGCTCACCTATGCTATAATAATACCCTATATAACAAATATAATACTCTATATGTAATATTTGAGAATATTGTTGGTACCTATAAGTATTTGAATACACAATTCGAGCAGCTAATTGAGTGAAACTGTTCAAACAGCTCGATACAAGTAGGTGTAGCCGCTCGCATGGCACGGTGCCACCGGCCACGCCAGATCGACACCTACTAAACATGCTCTTAAAATCGATGCTTATCGTTCCCAACAACATCAAAGTGCTAATTCGTAGTGTAATTTACTCGAGAGACAAATAATAGACGGCAATATCAATGGAGGTCACGCAGAAAGGTTTTATGTATTTACTTTGTTTTTGATTTCATCGTCATGATTAGCAGTTAGTAGACGTCCACTGCGGAACATAGCCCTCCTCCATAGAGCGAGCACAAGGCTAAAGACTTAAATACCTAATATTAAATTAATAATAAATGATATAACACATGGACTTACTTTCAGAGACGAAACATTAAGGTGTCAAAATACGTGTTATTCTTTCTAGTTTAAATTATGTAGTAATATTATTTATCGTTGACACAAAAAGTAAGCAAAATCTCCATAAACCGTTCGATAAGTCTAAGCACGATATACTTGCTGTTAGTTGTCGAGGAGTTAGTACTCTGCAGGCTCACCTGACTGCAGCATCAGGTCGAGTTCACCATATTATGTTATCATGATATTTGATTTGCTATATGCAGTCGTCGACGTCCCATGGAAACAGCTATGCTCGGGATTTCTCAGCGAGATATGATCCGATCCGATAGTAAATAAATAATAAATATCTGTGGACATTACAAACCACGTTAGTCTAGCCCCGTGCTAAGTACCGTAAGGACTTGTGTTACGGGTACTAGACATCGGAATATATTTAATATGTTTTTATAAATTTAAGAAATGTTATATATTTAAGATTTTTATTATAGAAATACACATAATACATAGGTAAACATCCATGACCAAGGCGGGATTCGAACCCGCGACCCCTGGCGCAACATGCTCCACTTGTCCGAGCCCTGTACCACAGACCACTGAGCCAGCCTGGCCGTCAAATAACAACGTAATGGACAAACTCATAAAGTAAGCAAGCTGAAGTAGCAATGTTCAGAGCACAGCCCGCAGAACCGGCAACGCTGGTATAGAAAGGTAGCGGCCCCGCACCGGAAGGCGCAGTGTTGGACAGCCTCCCGCATGGTGGACTGGCCCGGTTTAGGTTGCGGGGAGCCGTTTTTACAAATAGTTAAATTTTACGACACAAGAACCATTAAAAAATCATCACCAACGTGGTCTTATGGAAACGGACCATTTTTATTTTTTATGGTATAATTCAAGGGTTTCTTTAAACTTTTTGCGATCACGGGCCACGGGCAGAATTTAAAGGCTCCGCACACCCCTGTCAAAGAATATTATAGGAAACAAAAACAAACCTTATTTATGTAATCTGCATTATATTAAAACTAGCTGCGCCCCTCGGTTTCACCCTCGCAAATTTCGATCCGGTGGAAAATAGAAAATCATCCTATGGCATGCCATAGGAATATTCTTTCGGAACAAAAACTATCTTATGTGTTAATCCAAGTTACTCCCTGTGTGTGCCAAATTTCATGAAAATCGGTTCAGCAGTTTTTGCGTGAAGGAGTAACAAACAAACAAAGTTCACATTTCTAATATTAGTAGGACACTGTAAGTACACAAGAATGTTAAGGTTTAACTAAGTTACCGCGCACCATTGACACATACGCCACTAACCCCCAGGGAGTCCGTGGACCCCTCTTTAAAAAACCTGGTTTAAGAGGACAAACGGACAATCGGAACCTTTTCATTTATTACTATCAATCCTGTGAGAGAGTGGTACCACTTCGCCGGCCCGCTTCAGCTGCCATGCAGTATGGCAGATCTCTAAGTAGATATATTTGCTGACATAACACTCCGCTAAGTAGTTTTCATTTGCTAGAAATAATATACAAACTAATTTAAACATTAATAATAATATATTCACATCTTATATTTATAAAAGTATTCACTTAGAATTTAAGACTATTCAACATATTTTAGGATTTTCATTCACGTAGTTTCGTTTATTTATTATTTAGTACAAGACGGCGTCGATTATTGTTATTTGTATAATATAATTGTAATATGAGTACAAATAAATAAAAGTGAGTCAGTGTAACTAAATATTAGTGGAAAGTGTTAGTGTAGACAAATATTATAACAGTCTTAAATTGTGTGGGTATTTAATGTTACATGTGATATGTTTTTATTGTAGAACTCCGAAGGCATCCCTGCTAATACAACTGAAACTTTAGCACTCTTAATAAGAAACATTCATACGTTTTTATACTAGTAAGAAATTACGTAACTATTATGTTATTTTTGTTTTCATAACTCACTAGCTGCGCCCCGCGGTTTCACCCGCGTAAATTTCGATTCCGTTGAAAATAGAAAATCATCCTATGGTATCCCATAGGAACATTTTTTCGGGATAAAAACTACCCTATGTGTTAATCCAAGTTTTCCTTTGTGTGTGCCAAATATCATAAAAATCGGTTCAACAGTTTTTGCGTGAAGGAGTAACAAACAAACAAACATACAAACTTTCACATCTTAAAAAAAATGTTAAAAACACGACAAGCAAGTGCCATTCTGACCTACCTAATGGCTAATGAACACAAACAAAAAATTATCTTTGAAAACATTGTGCAGTGTTTGACGCCTATTGTACTATTGTATGCTCGGAGAAATGAGATTGTATTCCGTCGTATACTTAACATATAATGTAGGCACTAGATTTACAAGACCCGCTTTATTAAATGAGATTGCATATAAGAAATAACATCATATTGTAACAATCGAAATCATAAAATTATATTTGTTACATAATGTTGGATTGTTTTGTCATCTTCACGTACAGTCACGGGCAATAGTATATAATATACACTTAGTACCTTGTCGTATGTTTGAAATTCCATATTGTTGCTATGACTTGTCAAAGAAAGTAACTAGACAAGGTAGTAAAGTGTATACATATTATTGCTGGTGACTGTACCTAAACATGTGAAGTCGTTGCGGCTAGCCGCTAGGTCCCGGTCTGCGAGCCCATGTTGAACAAGACCCTGAGGTCTTCGATGGTGAGTTTGGAGGCGTGGTTCCTGGCGCCGGTGAGTACGTTCTCTGCCATCTCCAGCTTGGCCTTCTGCAGCTGTCTGATGGACTGCTCCACTGTATCCAGGCACATGAATCTGAAACACACCAGAATAAATTCGTGTTAAAATAAACTAGCCTAGCCGTTATTCCACGGCTTCGCTCGCGTTTTTTGCATCAAAGGAGCCGATGGAACTCTTCAGTCCTTTAACTATCTCCATACTAAATATCACCTCGATCCATTATCCAATTAGATGTAGGTAAAAGATGGACAAAGAAACAAAGAACACACTTTCGCATTTATAATATTAATATGGATATGAATAGATGTACCCTAAGGATGTACCTAAGGATTTAAATTAAGAATCGGACATTTTGGCATCGAAGGTTTATGTACATTGGTCGACAGATAAACGCTTGTTATGCTCGGTCACTGAAGTAGGATTAAAATCTGATTCATGTTATTAATGATCGTAGAATTATTTCAATGGTAGGTACCACAATTTTATATCAAAATATAACTTTTATTAATTGAACTCATCAAGGAATCAATCAAAATTTGCACCTGCGTCGAGTTGAAATTAATCGGCGTGACGTCATACTCCGAGCTAGATCTCGCTCAAAAACAAAGGTGGTGTCCCATAACATCGTGGGTGGTGACTAATGCAAGAATGATATCAATCAGTCCTACGGACTATCTCACACTAGCTGCTACATAATTAACCTTCAAATTCAATAAGCCACTAATAAGGAATAGTTGTGAAATGTTCTTGTATAATCTCCATTATGTGATCTAACATATCGATAACAATTAAGGTTGTAAGCACGCCCTAAGTTGGCGCTTGAGGTCACATTGGGTGTTTGTTTTGCTTGTATGTTAGTTTTGCATTAGGACTTCAAGTTATATTTTTTTTCTTAACTAATAAAATCTCAGAACCGTTTTCAGAGGTTACTAGTAAAGTAACTACACAATAATTAAGTCTTAACAACCACACACATGCCTTATCTTAATTACTTTAAACCGTAACTGTTAAATCATCGTAGCCAATTTGCCAGTGCCTAATACGCTAAACGGGGATTTTTCACAGAGGAAACACTGAAACTGGCTTTAGTGAATCAATTATTATTAAATGCATGCATTCGCAATATATTTCGATGTTTTCTGGAACGTTAATACGATTTGTAATCAAGTGAAGCACTAGTCTCGAATGCCAGACGTCTGCGCTTCTGCGAACACGAATCATGTTTACGATGGAATATTTTCAGCAGTTACAACACATACATATACACAACAATGGTTACGAAATGATGCTACCAATGCCGAGATAGGTTCCATGTCGCATTATAGGCGTATAAAATATCCACTGGGACTAGTTGCCACGTGTATTTTGATTAGACTATTTTCGTCACAAGTTCAAGGAAAAATCATATTTTTGTCGGTATCGCTCCGGTGCGACCTCCATAGTTCTGATGGCTTATGCCGCTCTATTAGTCACTCATGACTGTATAGATTATGTTTTCGACTCGGTAGTGAGTAAATTCAAAAAACCCTTTAGAGTTTCGGTACACTTAGTCCTTAGATACTAGCTACTACCTCACCTCCCGACTCGAGACATAAAATAAATAGATACACAAAATCGTTCTATGAAACGGAAATCTTGCGACAAATGTCAGGTCGGCTTAGTTCGTATTGCCGGTATATGGTAAGAAATAAATATAAAGAGAAAACCATGTAAATTATTGCCCGATAAGATAACGCTGTACGTCGCCTACGTCCCTCGCTCACGTTGCACTTGAGCATCGTAATTCGTAACTAATAAGAGTTTTGAGGAAATCTCATCTATTTCACATGCGCACTAGGCTTACATAATTTAAAGAGACCGTCAAAATGTGTTCTGAAACTATTGCAATAAACTCGAAGAGTTCGGCGATAAAAACATCATAATTTAAACTAAATCATCACAACTAGCGCGGAAATTTCATAATATCGTCGTAAAACCGTAACTCCCGTGTATTGGGTCGTTCCAAGGAAAGTGAGTATAAAATATTAGTCATAAACCAGCGGCGGCCAAATGCTTGGCATGCCACCTCGCGGCGCGTCTCGATCGCGGGAATTCTTGGCAGCGCCGCGCGTCGAGCGCCCGTGACGCAACGAGTTTACTAAACTTGCGCCCTTAATCGTATGGAGTGTGCATTGCCAACTCCATGGGTGGGACGGGCATAGGATAGTAGTAAGAGGTAATGCCATGCATAACAGGGAACAGGTCAGCTACCTAATACCGCCGTAGTCGCAACAATGCTTATTTATTACAATTATTATTATTCGGAAGTCTATGGATGTCAGTATAGTCATAAGTTTTTTTATGATAGTACCTAGATATTATTTATTATATTTACCCAAATACTTACTTACATATTGTTTTTTTTAAATTAGTTAATTTTAGTAATAGGTAATACCGGTAAGAATGTAGCTCCTCTGATATAGCGGATACGGCGGCGAGGAGAGGCTCCGCTGCGGAGTGGTGATGGTATGGTGATAACTTGGTGAAGTCGACACTCAGGGTACTTACGATTATTGTGCTGCGCCCAGTCTTGGGGCGACAGATACTTTTAGCAGCGGCGATAGGCGACTTAAAGCTTTTTAGAAGCTGAATACAGCGACGAGACGCACCTCAGAGCACACTTCAAAATCGCGGGACGCGGCGCTTTTGTCCCAAAGCGACTGCGAGTGTTAAGTATCGAGCATCGGAGCAGACGCAAAATCGCGCGATTCCGATGCCGCGACTGGACACGGAAAATCGCTAAATCGTGATGCAGCATCCATGCAGTCGCAAAATCGCCGCTACTAAAAGTATCGTGTGTATTGCCACCCTTACAGTGGTGTATGCGTCGAAAACGCCAACCCCTCACCTTCCGCATGAATCGGATACCTATTCACCGACACGGATGCTTCAGTGCGTATCTGTGTCGGATCCGCCGGGAGAGGGCAGCAAGCTGGCACGAGTGCGCCAGGGAGTGAGGCGCAACTTATGCCTCCTCCTTAACTAGGACCAGAGGTCAGGATCAGGAATCTAGGCCCATTGCACGGTCCTGACGTAGAAGGGGGCTGATTTAGGTCGCTTGGGTGTCCTGTTCCTGATAGGTCCGAAGCTTCAGTATAGTCGGACGATGGCACCCGCGGGGTCTTAGGGTCAATTCACACCAAAAGCGCGGCGAAGGGCAGCGAAGCGGAGCACACTTTCAGTGTCATATAAATTTAAACTTTATTTTCATTATTGTAGTACTTATTATCGGATTCTCGCGACTGCTCGAGCAGCCGCTGGAATCCGCGCGTGTCGTTCGAGTTTGTCATGCGATAATAAGTATTATAGTAATTATTATACCTAAAGTTCAAATTCATATGATACATAAACTGCGCTCCGCTTCGCTGCCCTTCACCGCGTTTTTGGTGTGAATTGACCCTTAAACTCATAATTCGATCTAGCCGCGAGTGCCAGACATCCCATTGGTACCCAGGACCGATGGCAGTGCGTGCATGCATCTCCCCGCGATACAAAAAAACATCTCTCTCATCTCAACAAACAGGTCTTCTGTTAGAAGCAGAACCTTTGTATGTATAGATACTAGGCCACAAATGAAATCAAATCTAGTACACTTGGAACATAGATATGTAATGGCTATAGATACATACACTTACATTTTAGATAATTACATTTTTTAGAATATAATTTGAAGCACAATATTCTGGTCTCTACCATGTTATTTGACAGAAGGCTTGTGTCTAACTTAACGACGAAACTGTTGTCACAATGGTAAGGGACTACTAACTACGCCGATTGCTAATTCCGTAGAATAGCTTGTTGTCCCAGATCTCCCGATCTCCTTATAAGTAATTCGACAAACCTAAAAATACGCTCCAATATTTGGATTTACGAGGATTTTGATACAGGCACTTACCCTGTTGCACAATTCGCATACCATACAAAGGCACCAAGAATAATGTAATTTCCATAAACAAATTAACTTATAAACGTCTCTCCGTCCGTCATCGCTCGCGGTTCACCTACACGGTATGACGCATGTGTATGTTGCAGTTGGGGAAAATAAAAACACACTCATAAATAGTTGAACGCTTTCTGGAGAGTCGTAATTAGTCGGGTGACGAACGTTACCTCCTCAATGGAGCGTCACGGCGGATGAGGAAAAAATCTGGCGCGTCCAGACAGAGCAGCGATTGTCAAACTTGACCATTTTAGTCAGATAAATTGCAAATACAGATTAAATACCGTTCAATCTGTAGCAGGGAATATAGACATCAACGTACGTGCATACCGCATACGGCCGCAAAACATACCCTTGTGACGCAGTCGTGTACACATGGTAAGCGTTGATTTATGTTGTTGTTTTGTTGACATTATTGTGTATGCCATAATACCTACGAGGGAAGAAACTTTTGAGATATCCCATCATGTATTTTAATAGAAATATGCCAGTTCACGACGAAAAGATAAGTTATAGTAGATTCCAGCGTTGGTCAAATCGCAATCACTATGTCTAGATTTCGTTTGGCAATCTGACGGTAGCAGTGTGCAAGGAATCCTGCCAAACAGTTCGAGATAATATAATATAATGGTGTTTAAAGTTTGAGAAGCATTAGCCGTCTGACGTCAGCGGCGGAATTTTCCTTATGAATGAAGGAAGGTTATTCGACGCGGACGTTTTGCTACCTCTCGTTGTTTGTTGTACCAGCCATTCTGTCATATGGTACATGATATGTATACTTAGTCTGGCCATAAATACTGCTACAATTAAAAATAAAAAAATAATACATTTGAATTTGGAATCTGTAATTTTTATGTAACGATTGTTCATTTTGCTTTCTCATTTTGGCGCCAATACATTGTACAATATTTTGCAATATTAAAATGGAGTGGGGTGATAAAGAGAACAGAATGGCTGTGAATTACACAAAATAGGTATGTTCCATACCAACTTCCAAATGAATTTTTTAAAACTCTCCATACACTTGGTATTAGTCAAATGTTTGTGGACCGGGCTATTAATACGTACAATGAGACTTCCTCTGTTTCTCACAGAGAAAGATCTGGCCGTCGACGTTGTGTTCGTAAGAAAAAGGTGATCAAAGCAGCAAGGAAAAGAATTCGAAGAAATCCTGTACCAAAGCAAAAGATCTCTCTTTTTTTTAAGGATAGAACCTAGAACCATGTCGCGTATTTTAAGAGATGACTGAGGACTTGCAGCCTATAATAGACGAACTGGTCATTTCTTAACTGATAAATTAAAGATGAATAGGGTGGTAAAATCGAAACCACTACTGAAGCGGTAAGCAAATGGAGGTCATAGAAAAAAAATTGTTTACGAATGAGAAAAAAAATATAATTGAGCAACATTTTAAGAAACAAAATGACCGTATTTATGCTAAAAGCTCTAAGGAAGCTTACCCGATAAGTCAACAGAGTGCAACGTGGGCATTATCCGACTTCAGTGATGGTTTGGTGGGGTGTTAGCTATGAAGGAGTGACTGAGCCATATTTTTGTGAAAAAGATATCAAACATCGGCACAAGTGTATCAAGATACCATTCTTGAGAAGGTAGTTAAGCCCCTTAACACTATGTTCAATAACCAAGGATGGTCCTTCCATCAAAACTCGGCGCCGCGTTATAAAGCTCGGTAAACACAGTCTTGGTTAGAAGTGAACGTCTCGGACTTCATCAGAACTGAAGACTGACCGAGGTCTAGTCCCGATTGACAGTGAAGAATTTCCCAATGGAAAAACTGCGTGCTTCTATTGATAACTGGCCTCAACGTTTAAAGGACTGTATTGTAGGCAATGGTGACCACTTCAAATAAGCTTTTTATATTTTTAATTGTTTCATATTTGTGTATTAAACTAATACACTGTAAAAGTAATAAACGTTATTTGCAATAAATTTTTTTTTCTTTGTAACAGAACTTATGGCTTAGACTAGGTACAAGCATGGTAGCTTATTGGGAAAAAATAACACACGAATTTTAGTTTTTGTTCTTCTTCTTATCAAACGTGTAACAACGATAGAAGCTTCTTTCTTTAACCTTATACTATTTTATTTAAACAATTTGGCTCGTACCTATGTGAGAAATGCGAGTGATTTTTTAGATATCATACCATACATAGGTACATAATCTTTGATTATATGACTTATTTTTGATATGTTACGACAAAGTAGTATCTATAAATTCTTACGTGCTATTACAACCCTTATTACATAACTATACACACTTTTTTCTTATACGTGTTTCTACTGAATGGCAGTAAGCTGTCGACGTCGAAACCCATCGGCTGGTGGAAAGGGGGTGCTTCCACTCCCTACCAGTCGCTCCGAAACAAAAAGGCTTGTTAGTTGTTCCTATTAAATACTTATACGATACATATACATCTACAAATTGCACCTAAACCCATTAAAAGGACAGGTGTCTTTCACGCGCTATTCCAAACACGTAACTAATTCCCAAGAGTAACGATGCGCATCTGCACGAAGCAACGACATCCATCACCAGCTGGCGAGTGTCCACGAGATATCGCTTATTGATTATTTTACGACAGGAAACGCCATTTTGCGCTCCACCTATCGTGCGAAGTGCAGTGCCAATTGATTTATATTTCAAAGGTGAATATGGTTCTTATAATAATCTAAATATTTGTAAGAGCCAGTTTGCTAGGTGAGCAAATTGGCTGGATTACGTCATCAAGAACGGGCCTGCCAAATTTAATGGACTACATTTTACGGGAATCAATACATTCAATAAGGTCCAAAGGAGACCCGCTTAGTTTGTTTCGCGCGCTATTTACAAGCCAGAGCTTATGATGGAATTAGTGGTGTGAGATGTTTTTTTTTTATGGTAAAGGAGGGAAAACGAGCAGTCGAAGCCATTTTCATGACTACCGACGCCCACAGACATCTGCATAGAGGCTATACAGATGCGCTACCCTCCTTTCTCCTCCCACCTCCATGGGCCACCGGCTAATTACACACCGCTTGTAAATACATATTAATAATCTAACATCCCTGTAAGAGGTGGTACCATCATGCATTGTAGCTAAATCAGACAATCAAATCCGGACCTCTTGGTCTCACGACGCCGCCCTGGTAACCAGCTAGTCTCGCATTTCGGGCGGTGTGAGTTTCTTGTGGTGCTTTGGATAGGGAGGGGGAAAGGAGGACAACTCGTCTATGGGTGTAGATAGTCACTAGAACTATTATATCATATTTATAGATTACCTCAATAGTGTTAGTGTAATAATGTCCTCCCAGCTGATTTCGGCTACGGCGGCCATCTCTATAGAGACGAGCCAGACGCGCAGGACATATTATAGTGCACAAGTGTGCGCGCAGACACAAGTGCACTCTCTATTCCCTCATTCTCATATTCCGATGGGACGGCAATCCGACACGACCGGTGAGAAATAAGACGCAGGACCGACGGCTTAAGAGTGTTATCGGTAAAAAGTGCCGAAATTGAGTTTTTTTTAAGGCAAATCACTCGTAAATGGAAATAATCTATTGAAGATCAACTTTGGTTCCGCATAGCACAAATATTTTTTATTCACTTAAACAATAAAAATATTTGTGAGCGTATAAATGACTTACATGGCATAATTCAATAGTAACTGAAATTTAATTAAATAAAATCTAACATAATAATGTTTATTTTTTTTTTGGTGATTTTATTAATCGAAAATCGTGTTAATAAATGAGTAAATTTCTGAAGTTGTTCCACATTTATTATCATGAGAAAAATGATGTTTTATTTTGGCAAAATTTAAGTTACAAAAACATTTTTTTGCCGAGTTTAATGAAATCAATTTACTTTTCTATTGTATAAAAAACCTATAGGTATTTTTTAGGTATCCATAATCCACTGCTTATATTCGTAATTTAATTTCGAAAATCAGTCTTTTCGAAAACATGAGTTCCAAATATACCTTTTTCTTCATAAATAATAAAAGTTTTCAATTTATAAACTTTACAGATCCTATAAAAATATTTGTGCTATGCGGAACCAAAGTTGATCTTTAATAGATTATTTCCATTTACGAGTAATTTGCCTTCAAAATACTCAATTTCGGCACTTTTTACCGATAACCCTCTTAACGAACTCTCCGAGGCACGGGGGTGTACCACCGCTAACTTCCGGACTCCGGACTGTCATTAGAAATTGAAAAATCCCAATAACAATTTTTGGTCCGACCCGGGATTCGAACCCAGGACCTCACGTCTGTGGTTGAACACGCTTACCACTAGACCACGAGGCAGTCCAGTAATGTTAGTGTAGTGTAGATTCAGCCATGTTTTTGTAATTTTCACAACTGCCTTGACACAATATTTAATACGCGATGTTTTTGTTACTACATAGGAGACGAAGAAACAGTCAAGTCACTAGGTGGTAACAAACTACCCAACACACAACATTTGTGTAATAAGAGAAAAGGCAAAATGTTCTCTCTATTCGTATAGATATTTACTAATTACCCAAACGAGATTGAGTAACTCGAGAAAATTTTATGCCAAACTACAGAACTGTAGCAAAGGTAATCCACAACCGTTACGGCAACACAGTAGCATTTCCTTTATGAAGTGATAAAATAAAGTTGTAGGGGACACACACACACATGTGAATAAATGCCGCGTCAAAGACGCTTGGTTTATGACGTGATAGATGATTCTCCAGTCGGCAACCAACTCTTTAACCAGCACTACCTATTAACCAAGTATAGGTAAGTAGGTACCTAACCTATAAATTATCAGTGAATTAAGCAATAAATACGAACTACATATAATGACTTTTCCTTCAACATACACCCATTAACATATTATAACAGAAGTCATATAATAAGCACAATACAAGTACGTACAAAGTTATTATGGAATTTGGTTCTAAAATAAGCTCGCTTATTAAATGAGTACATCTATTTCTTACCACGTCCCTGTCACCTAGCCTCTTATTAATTTTCTTAAAGTTACTAACTACTGGTGTATTGTACGTACGAGCGATAAGTGCATGTCTGTACGCACGAGCGTGCTATGCGTACCTGTAGATGTGTACTGGGCGGAGCTGCCCGACGCGGTAGACGCGGTCCTGCGCCTGCTGTTCGAGCTGCGGGTTCCAGTGCGGGTCGAGGAGTAGCAGATGGTTGGCGCCGCACAGGTTCAGCCCCACGCCGCCCGCGCACAGCGACAGCAGCATCACCTATCACACACACACACAGTAACTACTTGGACTATTGCTACTGATCTATATATAATATGGATAACCTGTTGGAGCTATTTGAGTTACTATACATATATTAGAAATATAACTTGTGCGATTGTGTGCATACACATGCACCTCTGCATTGGTTTACTTTGACATTATATACTTTTTAATATATCTATAAATGAGGCCCATAATCATCCGCATGGATGTTTTGTTTCCTCCTCCTTCTTTCTATTCCCTTTCTCGGGTCGGCCGAAAATCGACCATGGCACTATCTCTTACCAAGTGTTTATATATTTACAAATTTTTACGCGGCCCGAAAATCACCCTTATGAACCCACACGTCGGCGTCCGACGCTCGTCACGTAGCGCACCTGAGCGCTGCACCTCGCACTCGACCAGCTCCAGCACCGACGTACACTGGGACACTACCACCACTGTCTCACTCTTTACACACACATACTGAGACTCACCCGCACGTCAGATGCGGGGTCGTTAGCACGGTGACGAGCGCGTTGCGCTTGCCGACGGGGACGGCGCCCCTCAGCATCCCGCATCGCATGCCAGCGCGCTTCAGCTCGCGCTCTACTAAGACCAGCATCGTCGTCCACAGAGACACCACCACCACTGTGTCACTCTTTACACACACATACTGAGACTCACCCGCACGTCAGATGCGGGGTCGTTAGCACGGTGACGAGCGCGTTGCGCTTGCCGACGGGGACGGCGCCCCTCAGCATCCCGCATCGCATGCCAGCGCGCTTCAGCTCGCGCTCTACTAAGACCAGCATCGTCGTCCACAGAGACACCACCATCACTGTCTCACTCTTTACACACACATACTGAGACTCACCCGCACGTCAGATGCGGGGTCGTTAGCACGGTGACGAGCGCGTTGCGCTTGCCGACGGGGACGGCGCCCCTCAGCATCCCGCATCGCATGCCAGCGCGCTTCAGCTCGCGCTCTACTAAGACCAGCATCGTCGTCCACTGAGACACCACCACCGCTGTCTCACTCTTTACACACACATACTGAGACTCACCCGCACGTCGGATGCGGGGTCGTTAGCACGGTGACGAGCGCGTTGCGCTTGCCGATGGGGACGGCGCCCCTCAGCATCCCGCATCGCATGCCAGTGCGCTTCAGCTCGCGCTCTACTAAGACCAGAATCGTCGTCCACTGAGACACCACCACCGCTGTCTCACTCTTTACACACACTACTGACACTCACCCGCACGTCGGATGCGGGGTCGTTGAGCGCGGTGACGAGCGCGTTGCGCTTGCCGACGGCCACGGCGCCGTTCAGCGTCACGCAGCGCACGCCCGCGCGCTGCAGCTCGCGCTCTACTAAGACCAGAATCGTCGTCCACTGAGACACCACCACCGCTGTCTCACTCTTTACACACACTACTGACACTCACCCGCACGTCGGATGCGGGGTCGTTGAGCGCGGTGACGAGCGCGTTGCGCTTGCCGACGGCCACGGCGCCGCTAAGCGTCACGCAGCGCACGCCCGCGCGCTGCAGCTCGCGCTCTACTAAGTCCAGCACCGACGTCCACTGAGACACAACCACCTCTGTCTCACTCTACACACACTACTGAAACTCACCCGCACGTCGGAAGCGGGATCGTTGAGCGCGGTGACGAGCGCGTTGCGCTTGCCGACGGCCACGGCGCCGCTCAGCGTCACGCAGCGCACGCCCGCGCGCTTCAGCTCGTGCTCTACTAAGTCCAGCACCGACGTCCACTGAGACACCACTACCGCCTTCTCACCTGGGGAATACATGAATTGTTATACACCTAAAACGCATATGCCGGGGTTGAAAAGCGGTGTCAGATATTGTGCATTGCAAGACTACGTGCTTCAGGTTACCAGGTGTATTTAGTAGTAAACAATGACTTGTATTTTTAGTAGTACACAGTAGCGACGCCTAGCTATTACGAGTTCGCGTATCTCCACTTTCCTGTGCTACGTTGATAGGCACTAGTGATGCGACTCGAGTAGGAATTTGAGACTCGAGTCGCTCGAGTAAGATTGTTTTCACTCGAATGAACTCGGTCAACTCGGTGCGCCGAGTTCACTCGGTGACTCGAGTTCACTCGAAAACTCGAGTTCACTCGAGTAGGATATTTCACTCGAGTACGAGTTTGACAAACTGACTCGAGTGACTCGAGTAAAACATGACTCGTGTCGCATCACTAATAGGAACACATTATTTTGTCCCTGTCCCGACGGCACAAAGGAAGTTTTCATTTTAAAAACAAAACATACATGCATGCACTGACCTCTTTGCGAGAACACGTTCTTGTTGAGACAGTCGAGCACGCTGCGTATCTTGGAGGACTGGCGCTGCAGGTTGAACACAGGGTTGTTGGGCGACAGCACCGACCGCAACGCCTCCGCCACACTCGTGCTCTCTCCCTCTTCCTCCTGCTCGTCTTGCTCATCCGCGTCCCTGCCACTCTGCATGAATTTGAAATATTGAATACTATGTGATGATATATACTGTATAGCTTTATTCGATAAATGTGCTATTTAACAAAAACATATTTTGAATCACGCTGGCAGTTCTTAAGAATAACTCGTTCAACCAAACAAACTCTTCGCGCTTAGGACGTAGAATCTCTGCGTGGAGTTATGAGTGGATGCTGCTTGTGTCGCATTGCTATCGTGTTGCTATGGATACGCACTACCCCGCGCCTCATACCGCACCTCGTTTGAGACCCGTAAATGCATTACTGTGCTATAGTAATGTAGCAGCATTGCTGCTAAAAGAGTCAGACACGATCAATGAGAATTTACCTCTCCCTTACAGCAAAGACTAGAAGTGACGGCTATGTTGTCGCGTTTCGATTCAAGAAGTCCCATTAAGAGGTAAAGAGGTGTTGTAAATAATTTGTATACCCTCAAGGTCACCACACACAAATAAACTTGAAAAGGGATCGTAACCGTATCACCTCGAGCAGTTCAGTGTTCTTTGTGTGAAACTCCATACCGCAACGCCCACAACGCACACTAGTGGGAAACGTAACGTAATCGCTTCGTCTCGGAAAGCGAAGACGATACAATTACGTTCCTTTTCCAAATTGATGTGTGCGGTGACCATAATGCTCCTACCTTTCTTTTATTCCCATCCTCGAGCGACAACTTGTTGAGGTCTGCGAGCAGATCCTTGCTGCCGTCGTCCTCTGGCGCGGCGTCTGTGTCGTCCAACATGGCGGCGATGAGGCCGCAGTGGCAGCAGACCTGCCGCAGCCGCAGCAGCAGCACCAGGATCTCGTGAGACTTCACCGGCTTCGCGCCTGACCACACACACTTATTATATAGCAGAATGTACGTATTGAGAGGAGTGGGAAAGAGGATCACATTACAGAAGTGTGTAGATATAGTAAATATGGTGTTATATTTATAACTATTAGAAGTAATAAACCATTTGAATTTTAAAACGCCTTTTTATTACAATAATATATATTTTAAAATAAATATTTTTTAGTTAATACTCGGATATATTATAACACACTAGCTGTATCGAGCGTGCGTTGCTACGCCACCAACAGATATGTCACCATGGACTATCATAGCAGTATGTAAAATTCATTGGAATGATAGCGGCGTCATCTGTCGAAAATTGGTCGTACCAACTTAGAAACCTTCGTGGGCGCATTCAGAACACCTTTACTAAAGATCATCACATTCTCAAATGCATTATGCATTACGATTCTAGAAAGGACATACATACAAACATTAATTTATTTATGTATAGATTATACATTCGTGTCTGTGAAACAATGGAAATATACAAACAAAATTTCAACCCAATCGGTCAAGACATTTAGTAGTTGATATACCGACAGCAGCGCAACCTACCGGATCCAATTGTATTTTTTAAGTATCCAGGAAACCACGGTTCAGCCGTTTAGAAGTTTACCCGGTTTCGCATGAGAATGAAGCACTTTTCCGTGGTAAAAAATAGCCTATGTTGATCTGTGATAATGTGGCATTCAAATGGTGAGAGAATTTTTGAAATCTGTCCAGTACCTTCGGAGCCTATTCGTTACATACAAACACACACACAAACAAATCTTCCTTCTTTATAATATTAAGCATGGATGAGTTTTCGCAACAACAAAAACATATCTGTTCACAATGGTTGCGAGAGAAATGGACTATAGACGTTCTAGAAATTTTCTGAGTCTTATTGGTCAGTTGACGTCAAATTACATCGGCTCATAACGACCAAAAACGTCAAACGTCACTGTCAACGTAAAACCTCCCTCCGCGCGAACGCGAATATAACACATTGTCCATTGTCCAAATATAAAATCCGCACATAATTTCGTACTTACTCGTCGGTCCATGTATATACTATCATAAACTGAAGTGTGTGTATTACATTACGTATAGTAATAAATTGAGACAATTGAGTGCATTTCGAGCCACACTGTCGTGAAACACCAGCATCGGCCTGCTTAAGAAGGAACCCGGTGAGTCCCTTGACTATTTCCCATGACTGCTTATCCACCATACTAAACCCAAATCCATGAGCCCATTTCGACACAACGAGAGGCCTCTGATGCCACGCGCTCCATAATCCGTATCTGTCCCAAGCAGCACAACGGGGGGTGGAGCCGAGTTACCCCGGCTCCATCAATATCTTATATTTTGGTTCGGTTGGCAGGGGTCGAATCTGCTATCTAGAGTGTTCACAAGAGGTGAGGATTATAAATTTGGAAGAAGCATGACACGGGACCACGGCTGGTGTAACCCAGTCGAAAGGTCGGGCAAAGGTATATATTTTTGGCATTTAATTTTTACCGTGTTAAAACCCGTAAAGTAATTACAATATGTATAATAAACACGAAAGTCTCAAACAAGTGTTATGACAGTCAACAATATGGTGTGGTAACAATAGTGATGCTTAATGAAGTCAACATATCTGAAAATGCGGATTCTAATGGGTGTCGTCATTCACCAAACAGTTCTAGTTGCTATTTAAAGATTAAAACCTACCCCTGCTCTGTCCACGTTGTGAAGGAGAAGATAAGCCCAACACATCATACAAAATCTATCCTCCATTACTAACCCTGCATCGCAATCATCTTCTTGTGCATCTTGTCGTAGGCGCTGCTCTTGTGCGCGCCGTCGAAGCCGTCCGCCTGCCGTTCGGCGCGCTGGTGCAGGAACTGAGCAAACAGCGTCTTCGAGAACAGCAGCACCTGACCAAACAGTTACAGGATTAGTAGCAAATGCGCACTCGAAACCGTTTCCATGGCTACCGACGATTAGGAGAGCCCACCTTCTGATACATGTTCATCTCGTCGTAAAATCGTATCGTGTAGACGCTCCTAACCCTACCTTCTGATAAAAGTTCATCTCGTCGTAAAATCGTATCGTGTAGACGCTCCTAACCCTACCTTCTAATAAAAGTTCATCTCGTCGTAAAATCGTATCGTGTAGACGCTCCTAACCCTACCTTCTGATAAAAGTTCATCTCGTCGTAAAATCGTATCGTGTAGACGCTCCTAACCCTACCTTCTGACAAAAGTTCATCTCGTCGTAAAATCGTATCGTGTAGACGCTCCTAACCCCACCTTCTGATAATAGTTCATTTCGTCGTAAAATCGTATCGTGTAGAGGCACAACCCTAGCTTCTGATACACGTTCATCTCGTCGTAAAATCGTATCGTGTAGACGCACAACCCTACCTTCTGATACACGTTCATCTCGTCTGTCTGCAACACCACATCTTCCTCATGCGCCTGTCTCTCGGGCAGACACGCCAGCTGCCCCCGCTCCTGTAGCTGAGCCTTCGTGCGCCGCAGCATCAGGCACTGCATGATCGTGTTGAGCCGCTCCTGTCCGCCAATAGACTTGTTGTCGATCCACTTCTTCCACATCTACAAGTGTTATAATCGTTATAGATAATAATATTTTAGTAAGAAGTAGCGCCACGCTGCATGCATGCATGCAGCCGAATTGGGCCGGCACGACCGGGGAGGTGTCAAGTGACAGCCGTACTGTCGCGTTTCGTACGGTGTGTAAGCAGCCGGTGGCCTACGGGGAGGAGGAGGAAGGACACAACGCATATCGTATAGCCTTTATGCGGAGGTCTATGGGCGTCAGTAGTCATGAATACGGCACCGATTGCTCGTTTGCCCCTTTATGCTGTAAAAAAAGGTAATACAGAATATTACATAGGGAACTGCAAGACTGTCATGTCAACTGGTAGCTAAAATAAGAACTTTTGGCTAGCATATTTTGTTTTGATATTTATTTGTAAAAACTAAAATATAAGAATAACGGCATATGGCGTACCGATATTAATATAAAGTAATATACCATGGGAGTTATTGAGATTTCTACCGTTGATAGAGTGATTAAATCTTAGAATTTTCATGTACTTATAATATTTCAAGAACTTTGCAAAAAGTATGAAAATCCTGTTTTAAAAAATGATAAATTCAATAATAAAAATCAATTTCATCAAATCGATTTTTATGAATTTGCATTATTCACGTATTTAAAAGCTAAAAACAAATATATTTAAAAAAACGGACAATAACTACATTAATTTTGAACCGAACTGTAAAGTAATTATGGGGAAAATTGGATTATGTAATTATTTTTACAATATCGATAATATAAATCGATTAAGAAAAAAAAGTGTCATGGCAACATTTATTGACGAAACAAGAAAATCGTAAACAAGCCGGCGAATATTAATGGCGTCTTTGCTATTGTTTTGGATTGTGGTCGTATACTACATCTAAGTGTTTACATTAACTTTTATCCATCCGTCGATACGTTGAGTTGAGCTTCAGTTCCTCCTTTCACGGCATTGATAGTGTTAGTGTTTTATATAGCGAAAGGACGTTTTTAAGTTAATTTTTGTGTTAAAAATCGAGCGCATAGGCACAATGTCTAGTCTGCAATGCATTAATTGCAACGTGCGCCTGTTTCGTGTGCTGTTTCGCCTTAGGCGGCACACCCTTGCAGACGAGAATGAAGTGCTGGTTAATATAATTCGGCTGTGGATATATCCTAGAGATGTAAGTAGTTTTATAGTAATAATTTGTACATGGATACTTGGATGGACACTACGTGATAAATGTTTTTTTACAGATATAGACACGTAGATTCTAAAAGATTTAAGTATAATTCGATGTAAAGTAATAGATTTGTGAAAGAATTTACTTGCCACAGACGGGTCTTAGTATATTGGACATTTTTGTAAAAAGAATTATGTATTTTATATTTACAGTACATTTATATCATTGAATTATTTTCAGATGACGCCTACAGACCACATTTGCCATGCCTGTTGGCAATTAGCAACTCCTTCTGTGTCTTAAGATAATCCTAGACGGCGAGTAGGGCATCAGTGCATCTGTATTGTATGTGGACGTTCAGTATCTAGAATAAATAGACATAGGCTTTCAACTGCAAAAGACCAAAAGCCAGGCTTAGATGTAATTTCTGTTTGGATCCAACCACCGCAGGTAATAAATACATTATATAATTAACTATTTTAATTTCAATATTCAATTTAAATTGAGTATAGATTTTTAAAGGATTATCATTATTTTAGGTTTCTTTGGAGGATGAAACATGTATACCATGTTGGCGCAGAGCTCAAAGAACTGCTTCAACCACCACTGGCACATAGCCAACCATACCTACCAGATGATAGTGATGAAAATTCTGTAATAATGTGTGGTGTTTGTGGACAGAATGTGGCATCCACAATTGGTGGACCGCAGAGTTCTGAACATATTGCTCGGTTACTGGAGCATCAGCACTCAGCAGGTATGTTATATTTTAGCTTTTTATCTAAAAAAAGTTGTGGTTAGAGATATTTGATTCTTACTAATTTTAATTTATTAATGACTAGTTGATCCGATAGCTGTTGTCTGGTTATTATTGGAAAATATTATATTGTCATGGTAACATATAATGTGAATTGTCAATACATTATTTTGTCCTACAATAGTGTATTTCAAGTCGAGGTATATGCACCATTCTATATATTGATAAATTATAGCCATTATGTTACTGAGGACTAATACCTATTATATAACAAAAAGTTTAATCAGTATCCGTCCAGTAGTTTCTGTGTGAAAGCCACACAAGACACAGATAAAATGCCGTCTTCTACAGTTTTATTATATTTTATATATTGGCAAATCTAAATTGATAAATGTTTACAGCTTTCATCCATGAATCAAGTTTGTGGTGCATGCTGGCAACGGGCACAAGTGAACTCACAAGGCATTGTAAGCCATCAGAGGCCACATTACATATCTCTTCCAAATATTAGAAGAGCAGCTGAAACAGCAAGACATAGCATTTTTCAAGAGTCCCATACACTCTTGTTTGTATATCATTGTGTATTTAACTGATGGTGTTTTCAAAATATATATGCAGAATTAAAATAAAAGATTTGTTTTATTTACCCATAATATAATCATTAAAATTAATGGCAGAATTTGATAATTTAAATAAAATATTTTTTATTTAAAATTATGTGGCATAATTTTTCTTCTATTAATCTAATGAACATATTATTAACAATTTAATAATTTAGGTGTTTGTCTCAGAAAACTTATCTTTTATGCACGAAAAAGTACTATGCATGTTGCATATTCTGCCAGTTTTCATGCACATTTGAATTTTTTATGAACGTATGCAGCTCTTTATGTTGCATATAATTTGGTCTCTAGACCCATACAAATACATAATTGGGTAGGATAAAGGATTTAAGAACCATGTAGGAAATTCCTACATTTGTTAACTAACAAGACATCAAAGAGATTGAGTCTAAAACAAACCTATGTACCTACTATCCAAGTCATAGATTAATATGTTGTACGGGGTACCAAATAAACCCTAGTTATAAACGGTAATTTATGAATAAGAAATAATGAATATAATCTATCTCTTTGATGTCTTGTTATTTAACATATGTAGCAATTTCCTACATGGTACTTAAATCCTTAATATTAAATCCTTCATATTATGAAGATTATAGCATCCTATAGGTAATTCAACTTTGTTGTGAATGGCATTCTGCCGGCTTACGGTAATAGCCATTACTGCCAAAGTCTACGTAGATTAAACATTTCATGGATTTTAGGACGGATTCTGTTGAATTAGGTAAGAAATAGGTAATTACTATTGATTCAATATTATCAAATAGGTCGACAATAATGACAGCGATAAGTCATCTGTGACATCCAGCTGTCATAAATATTGTTTAAATACATAGGTAACCTAAGCCTTTTTGTGAATTATAAACTGCAATTTAACTTTTGAACGCAAGCTTGTAAAAATCTGTTAATTTAACTCGTAATTATATATGATATTACCTACCAAATAAATATAAAAATAAACCCTCCCATGAACTTATCATGCGGTACAAATCTCCCATACATTCCTGCCGTTGTTCTTTATTGCGAAAATATAATTTCAATATTAAATGACAATATGACATTGTCATTATTTTACAAGTATGTATTTCATGCCCAAAATTAACATGGACAATTCCAATGACCTTTTTAAGGGCCTTTACTATTAAGATTAAAACCATGCCGCACTAGACTTGGGTCTCGCGTGTACGTACCGCGAGGTCGTCAAAGGGCGTGGTGTGCAGGAACTTGAGCAGCGCGAACAGGTCGAGGTCCTTGTTGTGCAGCGGCGTGCCCGTGAGCGCCCAGCGGCGGCGCGCGCGCAGCCCGCACACGGCACCCGACGTGGCCGACTTGTGGTTGCGGACCACGTGCGCCTCGTCCAGGATCACGCGCCGCCACAGCACGCGAGTCAGCGCGCTGTTCTGCACACAAATATTTAACTTTAGTCTGTCTGTGTATTCATTACTATATTTGTTAACAAACAAGTTTGCAGTAAAGACTGTTTCTGATACTTTGGATTAACACATAGGATAGTTTTTATCCCGAAAAAATGTTCTTATGGGATGCCATGGGATGATTTTCTATTTACCACGATCTGAATTTACGTGGGTGAAACCGCGGGGCGCAGCTAGTGGTTTATAAACTGTAACAGAAATATCATGAAACACTTTTTAATAATAGTAATATATGTTTGCTCAATGAATGTTGCTTTGCGGATTTCTATTGCGGTGTTATAATAAACCTCCGTGTCGCACGAGATAGGCCGCACGGATACATTACCATTACACACTTAACTATGTATAGCAATATCACACTACCAGTTTTATCACACAACTAGGATTATAAGCGAATGCATTGCGAACTTATTGCGAATGCATTGCGAACTTATTGCGAATGCGCAACAAACACGCTACGGACACGCAGCAAATACATCGAATTTAGGAAGTTTCCAGCGCCCACTGCTGCACCAACGACGTGTGCCCGTGTGACATTACCTTTTCAGTCTCCCGCTGCAGTATGTTGTAGGTTGTGATAACAATATCGTGCGGCGCGAGGCGGTGCGGCTGCGTGGCACGCGCGGCGCCGTGGTGCAGGCACACGGACAGTGCGTGCGGCACGCAGTGCGTGCTCACCTCGCCCGCCCACTGCTGTACCAGCGACGCGGGACACACCACCAGCGTCCCACCGCGTACCACTGTATCACAAACACCATATTATACTGGCGAAAAAGCGCAGCTTTATAAGGGCTCGCGAGATTTTTTAAGCCGGTATAAGGTTTTGGATACTAAATTCGTTTACTTTACCCTTACAGTTGCACACCTTAAATCATAGATGGTGTTAGTAGTATAATATATTTTGAAAGTTATTACAATAATTTCGCGTTTCGTGCAGTGTGAAAGTAGCTGGTTGCCCATGAAGGTGGGAGGAGAAAGGAGGGCAGCGCATCTGTATAGCCTCTATGCGGATGTCTATGGGTCTCGGTAGTTATGCAAATGGCTCCGACTGCTCGTTTGCCTCCCTATACTATTAAAAAAAAAAAAAAGAGGCAGAGGCAGCTATAGAATGTAGAACATCTTAGTGTTAATTATAAGCTTTAAATACTGACAAAATAATGGACAAAGACATAGGTATTGCCATTTAATATTGAAAAAATAATAATAAATTGTATAATATATTATGTACATAATTTTTGTATTTTCTAGCCTTAGCGGTCAAACTTCGACAAACCAAAGATGTATATTTTAAATTATTGTTTCTACTTCTCTGCTCTGTACTCGTATTTTAAGCTACTTTTGTATCTACTGTTGTTTTTTAATAAGGTATACCGGATTTTCGTTACAATTTCTGTTCTTAGCTTTACCTTCTGTGAAACGTTCGCCTATTAATCTACCGTCTACAACATAAACACTTAAAGTCACATTAAAGTAGTAAGGATCAAAAATATCTATAAAAGTAACGTGACTTACTTCTCTTGCTTCCGCTCGCGTCGTCTTCGTCGTCGTCCGGTATCTTCTCTTTGTCGCTGGCGATCAGAGAGATCATGGTGATTGTCTTACCCAGCCCCATGTCGTCCGCTGTGGAACACAAACACGTGTGATAATTATAAAACTTTAATCTACGGCAATATGTATGATTTGGCTTCCTATACTACTGACTTACTGCTTATAATTGAAACTTTTTACCGTGGACATTACGTCAAAATTTTTTGAAGTAACAATTTCTTACTAATCGATAATTGCTGGCTGTACCCACGAAAAAGTATAACGTTTTGCGTATAAGAATGACAGCGGAGCAAACCATACCGAGGCCCGATCGGCCAAAACATTGGGCTTATGATGCATTTATCTCTTTTCCACTCTATCTGCCGATGCGACCAATATCACGTGAACTGTTATCTTGTGACGTCATCACGTCCGTAAACTGACTTTACAGTCAGCCAATTCAAGTAGGCACATTTTTCATCTATGTAACAGACGATGCCGACACTCACCCAGCACGCCGCCGGGGGGGCTCTGCGCGTGCAGTTGGTGCCGCATGAGCGTGCAGTGCCAGGTGCGGTCGGCCTCGCTGACACTCACCCAGTACGCCGCCCGGCGGGCTCTGCGTCTCGCGCCAGCGCAGCCAGGCCAGCGCGTGTAGCTGGTGCTGCATGAGTGTGGACTTGAGCAGCGGCGGCGGCGTCGCCAGCTCGTTCTCCGGAGGCCGGGAAGCCATCGACTCGTGTAAGTTCCGCAGACGCTCCAATATCAGGTTCCGCTCAGCCATATGCGTGGACATCGCTATAAAATAATATAAAAATGTGTTATACATTTGTATATCGTTCGCTGCGCATTAGTAGAATAGCGAGTTGTCTTGACGTGGACGATGAGAATGATATGTAGAGACTAGAGTCAGCTTAAAAGTATTTTAACAAATACCACATATCCATTAATTGAAATTTTTGATTAAGACATTTCTTTTTCTTTCTGTTTATTGTAGACTTACTTTTTTAAGTTCGGACAGCAACAATGAAGGTATTTAATTACTGAGCTCCATTCAAATCTAGGAACCGCCTACTACTAGTAGACACTGCGGTTCGTTCCCAAAATTTTCGAGCCAAGAGTTATCGATAAATCTTGGGCTTTGTGCTCGAGAAAAGTCGAGAACACGAGAAATCATTATTGAGTATATTAGTTTAAAGTTATAAATGTTTTAGTTTTCCTAAAGGCATATTTTATCAAACAGAGTAAGCTGACCTAATTCTTACGTAGCCGACACGTAAGAATTGCTTATGATGTTTCATGGATCTTGTGAAGTTTTTATTTGATTTTTTTTCTAATTAACATGCCAAAATCGTGCTGTGATTGTATTTTAACTTCAAGTTAGGATTACTTAGTTTTAATGGTTTGTTTATTTATGTTGTTAATACAAAGAAATTAGATGTTTTAAGTTTAATATGTTGGGATTGTACCTATTTATAATTCAGAAATGTTAGAATAAAAAAAAAAAGAGAACCAATTCTTTGAAAAGTTGTCAATAAAAATTTTATAATTATTTTGATATTTTTATTTGAGAGGAAAACCACTGAATTTGTTAATTAACTTAATTATTGGAACAGAAAATATGCAAAAACGTACATAAATGTAAATTTCTCGACAACTCGAAAAGACTCAGGAACTCTCGAGAATTCTCGAGAACCGCGAAATTTGGTAAGCCCGAGAAATCCAACGATGATCCCTTGTAGACAACGTGAGTCATCACAAATCAGTGGGGAAATGCAACAAAGATCTGATGATTCTCTGATCCTTTCGACCTAAGTATTATAATATGTATTTCTATAATAAAAGATCTTAAATATATTAAACTTCTTAAATTTACTAAAAATATAATAAATATATTTTCCGTTGTATAGTACTTGTTGCCTGTCACACCGTAGGGGGTACTTTACCATAAGAATTACTAACGTGATGTTTAAGGTCCACAGATAGATATTATTATTATATGTGGCCAGTTTTGGCTATATTTGGCTTCAGTCACTCTTAAAATATACCTACTTGAAGTATCATATTATAACAAAGTATAAACTATATGCATGTAAACATCATAAATTTTGAAAACTGTTATTTAGAATTTTATTTTGAAACTAGCTGTACCCTGTGTGCGTTGCTACGTGTGGCGTCATCTGTCGAAAATTGGTTGTACCAACTAAGAAACCTTCATGGGCTCATGCACAACAACTTTGCTAAAGATCATCACATGATCAAATGTATAGTTTACGACTCTATAAAGAGCATATAGACATTCATTCATTTTATATATTAATATATCATTGGATTTATATAAATTTATAAAGCTATTTTTTTTTTGTATTTTAAATAATAAATGACTCACCCTGTTTGCCAAACATTCTGGGCTGAACAGCATTACTGGCCTTCTGTATGTCGTCCCAAGATAGTCCCTTATGTTCCTTATTGAAGCCGTCATTGTTTATAACGTCTTCTGTTACTACATCTGGAAAAATAAAACAAATATTNNNTAGGCCACTTGGTCCCCCACTCACCTGGCTCTACTGTCATTTAGGCCACTTGGTCCCCCACTCACCTGGCTCGACTATCATGTCGGCCACCTTGTACCCCACTCACCTGGCACTACTATAATTATGGCCACCTTGTCACCCACTCACCTGGCTCTACAATCATTTTGGCCACCTTGTCTCCCTGCTTGCGCACCTCCCGCTCCAAGTCTGTGAGGCGCTCGATGAGCTTCACGCCACCATCCGGAAGTGTGTCCACGTCCATATTGCTCAACAGGTACTAGAAATAAATACGTACGTTTCGATTTTTTTGGAAAACGAAACAATAAGGAAAAAACCAAAGAGGAAATATCGGAAACTTAAAGGATCACTTTGATATCCATCCGTCCGGAACCGTTGATATGCGAGTCCGAATCACACCACGCCGATTTTTCGTATATAACATTTATATGTTGTAAATTGTATGTGCTTAAGTAAACCCATCAAGGAATAACATATTTTTTTATAATATAAGCAGGGACATGTGCAGTGGGAGCAGGAGGAGGAGCAGGGGGGGAGAGGGATCGCCGACGACCAAAGACATCCACATATTAATCGTTATGCATACGTACCTATAAATATAAGTTGATGAGATAGATAGATAGAGAGCATAGAGATAGAGAAGATAATATAAGAGACACAAACTAGGCGAATCGTGTTACCACAGCCATCACTTTCAAACACGGTATCGTAGGTGTCCGCTGCAGCTATACAGCTATGCCACTAACTACGTACTTCAATCTGAACGGTAGCCAAAATTGCTCACATACCCGTATATTCTGCAAGTCCTCTTTGAGTCTATTCAACTTGTTTAGCTCGTTCTCCCGCACTTCTTTCTTCACATACACCACTTGGTTGGGGTAGCTGGCCGGTATCAGGTACTGTCTTATAGTGCTGTCCAGCCGCGTCACGGGCTCACTACTTTCTGGCGATATTTTCGGTTTGGTAGATTTTTCGAAGTTCGGCGATTTCTTCTTGTTCGGCGATTTCTCCTTGTTCAGCGACTTCTCCATATTTGTTCCCTATTTAAAATGTAAGCAATACAATTTCATAAGCTGCTACGTGCATAAACTTAATCTAAAAAAAAAACATGTAAGTTAACTTTTTAATTTTTCCTAAAAACACGAAATTAATAAAATGCGGATAGTTTTAGCCTTTGTAAAAAATAAACTCTGTATCTAAAATCCCCAACACAGGATGTTCGGATTTTAGTTTATTTCTATACTGGCACAAACAAAGCCATGGGTATATTACATATAGTAGAAACTTTCATTATTTTTAAGTATGTCGTTAAATATTTACACGCGTTAAAGAAAATTTAATCTACTTCACAAAGTGAACAATGTTAGACTATTTGGGCGATATAGTTAAGACACTAATCGGTAAACACGATACTTACACCTTTCGGCATTTTAATATTTAATATTTTGAGCTAATCATTAAATAGTACAACACAACAACACATACTTTTATTTTAATTTGTTCGTATAAAGCTCAACGATTTTAATTTTTTTTTAAGTACCCTCACTTATTAATATTTGACAGCGATTTTTAATTAATGCGACGAAGTAAGACTAATAATTTATTCAGCCTATTAAAATGTGTGGAGTAATATCGTAAAAGAATCGTAAGCGTAGGTAATTCCTAAGCCGATTGTTTTAAAATATGTATCGTCAAGCAAAATGATAGTTTTGAAAATAGTTCACAGTAAAATTAGAATATTCGATTCTTATAATTGTTCTATAAACCAAGACAAATATCAGACTAGGGGTAGTAAGGTAGGGTCGAGCATTTTTTTATAGTATAGGGGGGCAAAAGAGAATTCGGAGCCATTTACATGTTTTTCATTTTCACTACGACAATAGACTTCCGCAGAGGCTATACAGATGCGCTGTCCTCCTTTCTCCTCCCAACTCCATGGGCCACCGGCTACTTACACACTATTCGAAACGCGACAGCACAGCTGTCAGTTTAGGCCGGTCTCGTGTAAGCGAGAGGTACCTCCCCGGTCGTGCCGCCTGAATTCAGCTACATGCAAGCATGCAGTGTGGCATTACCTCTTACAATAGCACAAAGCATAATCATTGACGATCATTGGCATTATCGCGTTATTAATCATAGGAAAAGTCGAAGCAGATGCAAAGATAGATAGATACGAGCCAGGAATCGCAACTCGCGAGTCTCGCTCGTCCTGCCCGGTTTTTCGTCAAACATATCGTACCCCAGCATCACACATATCATCATACATCATACACTAATTAAGAGCATTGCCAAATGATGTCTAGTATATCCGCACGCAATAATTACTGATTGCTACACAGTGATGTGGTTTGGAAATTGGCTTCATCATAAAAACAGTTTCTGCATTTCGAGTATA
>LUGF01011948.1:281994-298269 GCA_001625245.1 Calycopis cecrops
TTTTCATTTTCACTACGACAATAGACTTCCGCAGAGGCTATACAGATGCGCTGTCCTCCTTGCTCCTCCCAACTCCATGGGCCACCGGCTACTTACACACTATTCGAAACGCGACAGCACAGCTGTCAGTTTAGGCCGGTCTCGTGTAAGCAAGAGGTACCTCCCCGGTCGTGCCGCCTGAATTCAGCTACATGCAAGCATGCAGTGTGGCATTACCTCTTACAATAGCATAAAGCATAATCATTGACGATCATTGGCATTATCGCGTTATTAATCATAGGAAAAGTCGAAGCAGATGCAAAGATAGATAGATACTAGGCATGAACCGCAACTCGCGAGTCTCGCTCGTCCTGCCCGGTTTTTCGTCAAACATATCGTACCCCAGCATCATTAATACACTAATCAAGAGCATTGCCAAATGATGTCTAGTATATCCGCACGCAATAATTACTGATTGCTACACAGTGATGTGGTTTGGAAATTGGCTTCATCATAAAAACAGTTTCTGCATTTCGAGTATAGTAGTAAAAAATCTTATAGACATAATCCTAATAGAATGTAGTTGGGACAGATCTATAACTGACTGTTCTTCAGCTGCAAAAATAACAATGGTCTCTTTGGACCATCAACGAGCCCAAAGATAAGACTGCCACCAAAACATAGTACCTATATTATTACTGTAATTATCATAAATAATTTGTTTTTTTTATAAAGATGGAGAAATATTTTAAATTAATTTCAAAATATAATGAATAAAGTGGTAATACTACAACATTCTTTGGTTTCAAGACAAAAATGCTCATTGTCAAATGTCAAGTGAATAAGTTGTCACATGTTAGTTGGTTTCTACCTTCCAAATGACTATTTTATTGATAAAAAAAATATGGATGGTAGAGTATAATACCATCTCTACCCTCAAGGGTATATTAGTATATTCATAAAAAGGGAAACATCTGATATTTATCAAATCCTAACAAAGATTAATTATAAATATGCAACATAACATCAAAAATATATTTCATTTAATAACTTATTTCTACTGTCTTTAAAAACTACATTGAATATTGTTTTTCGTTATATTAACTTTTCGGGTACCGCGAGCGTATTAAGACGCTTCAAAAAAAGGCCGTACACACGTGTTCGGTATCGGAGGTTTTAATATAGATGAATAAAACAATGTATGTGTTTCTAATGGGCGAGTTTCTAGTCCAATTTGCAGGTGTATGCATTAGTTTATAATTAATTAAATTTAAAATTATAGCTGCACTAAAACATCATATTAACGGAATTTATTATACTGAAACATACAAAAGCAATTGCTTACCTCATCCTCATCATCACTACTTAACAACGCTATTATTTCTGGTTTCTGTTCAATTATTGTAATGTCGTCGTCAATAACTTCTTTGCTTACATTATTAGCACCACTTACTTTACTTAATCTACTCTTTACTTTGGTCTTCATGTCATCGTCATCAAATTGTGTCAAATCACATACGTCATCTGGAGGTTTGTTTGACCATTGAATGTCTTTATGTTTATTTACTTTATTCTTCCTATTTACACCGTTACTGGGCAAGACGTCAGAGTCTAAATGTGTTAAATCACAAAAACTATTGTCTGATGCTTGTTCTGTATTTGTTATGTCTCGATGAGGACTGCTGAATGGCGAGCAACTTATTCTTGATGTATCATCATCCATAACTTTTTCGGGTGATTTTAAAGTAACCTCGGGAAGGCTAGTCTCTGAAACTGTTCTTGATGTATGGCCAGACTAAAATATAAATAATGAGTATAACACACAACATTTTTCTACCTCCTCAATAGGTAGTACGGAGAAATATTGCAAGATTTACACTGTCAAGACTTTCAGGTGTACTGAAATAAATTGTTGTAGCTGCTATTTGAAGTACTATTTGTTAAGTAAATTTTAAAAATTTCATTAACTAGGTAGTATTTGTACTATGTAATGTAATCTTTAAATTATTACATCTAAATTTACTATTATGTGCTATTCAGGAATTGGCAGTATTACACCCACATACATATTAAGGCATCAACCATGTGCTTGGTTGGCAGAAATTCATATGTGTTGGAATACTGTCCTAGTGGAATAGGATATTGAGGGAATAGAGGACACTTATGTGCATGTAAACACTTCTGCACTATAATATATACTGCACAGATAGATAGTCTCTATAGATCGCCTCCATAGAGAACATTGTTTTTGTTTAAACGATTAGCATGCTCTAATCAATCAGATTGCAAGGTGTTTTTTTTTTTCGTATAAAAAAATTTATAAATAATAAAAACTTACATCTTCTGATTGTATGAAATCTGACTCGTCACTGTCATTATCTTTTGGTATCACTCCCATGATACTCATACGTGTTGCTCTTGACATAACCATAATATCTTCATCTTGTTCCTCATCAGTTTCTTCAACCTGTTTATCATTACTAGACCTGCTGTCCGAATGATCTATATTGCTAGATACATTTGAACTATCTATGATTTCTTTACTACCTTTAGTAGCTGTATATCTAACGTTATTTCTAGAGTCTTTATTTTTTTCACTGTCTACATCTTCTTTACAGTTTGTTTCATTTTCATTTTCTGTGTTGTCATCAATATTATCACTTGGTTCTTCAGTATTTTCAAAATTCATTTCATTAATGCTTTTTCGAGAGTCTTTTGAACTATTACATCTTGCTTCGTCACTGTTTTCTTTATCACTTTCATCATCTTGTATGCTTATATTTTGTACATCACTTACATTTTTTGTTGAACTAATTTTGTCTGGAGTTTCCTTCAAACATTTTACTTTACGATTCTTATTATGTTCCATAATAATTGAATTATCTGTGTCTGACTCAATTAAAAACATTCTTTTCTTCTTTTGACGACCAATGAATGAATCAGATGATCTCTTGGCTTTTGTTTGAGGTCGTCTTCTTGGTACCATTTCTGGAGATACTTCAGCTATTTCCAAAAAATATTTTTTATTATAATTAATGATTCAGTAAAATATATAATATGTATACTTACATATATCTTATATATTTTACTGAATCATTAATTATACTTATTTATGTCACTGTAAATTGTTTTTAAAAAAGTAGATTTTCCTCTATAATCACCATAGTCAGAAAAATCAGTATAATTTATGTGCAAGTAGGTCTTATCAGCTTGTGAAAACTGGTCTTAGTAAGATCTTATTTAAATTTTAAACATTTTAATTCAAAATAACAGCAAAAAATCACCTTCATCCTCTGATGAACTCACAACATTTTTTGGTGTCCATTCAGCATGTTTTCTAATACTACCTCTCTTTATTAAATCTAAAACAAACATTAAGAAAATGTGTGATAAGTTACTTGTGAGTTTATTCATGTTTGTAATATATTGGACTTATGAAGTAGGTAAGAAATAAATAATACCATCATCACTGCTAGATATTGCTAAAGGTTGATTGAGACTGCTCAGATGATTTACTGTTTTTGATATTTGTAAACTCTCTTCACAAGAATTCTCTGAAATAAACAAAGTATTTGGTTTTTTATTATTAAAGGGAAGTATCATTCAGTTATGTTGCAACTTGCTATGAAAAGCAAAACAAAGCATTTTGAAATTTAATTTGATGAAGTTACCTGCTGAGCTATCATCGTCAGATTCCGGTATATACACAGTTTGGTTTTTCTTTGCTGGTGTTTTGTTGGGAATAAACGATTCGTCCAAATAACTATTATCAATAATTTCACTGTTATCGTCACTTTCCGCACGGTATTCAAAAAATGAATTTTCCATTCTTGCCTTTACCTACTTGCGATTTCAATTCGTAATTAATACATGTATTTATAAGTTTATAAATATTATATTTATAGTTATAAGCCGTGTTCAACGTATTCACAACAAATGAATAAAATAAATCATTTCATTTCTGCAAGTTTCAAAAATAAGTATATTTTGAAAACTAAAATCGTTTTAGCGTTCAGATTATGCTACTGTTCAAAACATAAATAGCTGCAAATAGCGTTTTATACATTAAAAAAAAATAATTTAAATTGCATCAATTTACATTGTTTTAAAAAAATAAGTAATAAATCATACCTAAAATTTGCGTGTTTATCATCATATATTTTGAAAAATAGTGAGGAAGAAAATATCAACAGACTAAAAGAAAAATAAAAATTAATAATAAAAAACTAAATACCTAAAAACTACTTTTTAAACTAAACAAGTATAGCTGTTAGTAACCGCTTTAAAATAATCAGGCATATTTTGGAGGTTTTATCTCGATAAAAGGAGCCTGCTAGAAATGCTTTTGTGCTTTTGATCATTTACTAGATCATGGAAGAAAATGAATTGATGCAAATGCCTGCATAAAATATTTTTTAGTTATTGGCAAAAAAGCAGAATTTTCATCACTGTCATATATAAAAAAGTGGCACATAATTTTGGCATTTAGTTGTCATTGTCAATTTCAATTCATGAGAAATTTAAAATCTTATTCCTGTTGTGTTTATATTCTCTTCTGATTTTGTTTCAGTATTACATCAATATTTTAAAAAAATCTGTTAAATTTATATTTAAATTATCTTTAATGCTATAAAATATATTAAAATGACTGAGGTGCAATTACAAGAATTTAAATTGGATCCTGATTCCGAACTTAGATTTGAAGTTGAATCTAAGAATGAAAAAGTTGTGTTAGAGGTAATGTAGTTATTTTGTATAAAGTATTTACATTTTGATTAAATATTTAAATATATTCGAAGTCATATTGTGCTTTAAAATTATATTTTTAATTTAAAATAGGTGAAAAGTGGCTATGCAGAATTGTTTGGTACAGAACTAGTAAAAGGCAAACCATATGAATTTCACACTGGAGCTAAAGTTGCTGTATTTACGTGGCATGGCTGCACTGTGGAATTACGTGGTCGAACTGAAGTCAGTTATGTTGCTAAGGAAACTCCCATGGTATGTATTGTCTCTCATTGGTTTTATGGTCATCATCAATATTGAAAATATGTATAAATTTAAGAAAATACATTTATACAGGCGGCACAATTCGTCTACAAGATTTTTTTTATTTATGAGGATTTTTTAAGAGTAATAAATATTTCAAAAGCTTGAGTTGACAATTTTGTATTTGTTTATACAAGTATTATCTTTAAACCTAAATTGCTTATTACCAATCAAACATTTATGTATATTTTATACTATTTTATTTATATTACACTGATTTATGCTTTATGAATTAGTTGTACATGATTCTCCTCTACAACTCTCTCTTATTTAATTTTATTTTTCTCATAGGTAGTTTATTTAAATGTTCATGCAGCCTTAGAGCAACAGAGAGTTGCAGCGGAGCAGGAAAATACAAGAGGTCCTGTAACAATGGTTGTGGGACCAGGTGATGTAGGCAAGTCGACATTAACAAAAATCCTCCTTAACTATGCAGTCAGAATGGGAAGGAGACCTATATTTGTGGACTTGGATGTAGGACAAGGACACATTAGTGTTCCTGGCACTGTTGGTGAGTATTGTTTAAAAGTAGTTGCAAGTATTTAAGTACTTATAAAATTAGTAGTTATACTCCATGGCCTCTTTCATGTAAAATCTTCAAGGGAAAAATTAAATGTTATATTGATAGTAATTGTAATTCATAATATCCAAATATATACCATAAAAAAAATAAAAAAAAAATGTAAATTCAGTAGTGTTTACGTGGGCACCGCCAGGATTTCAGGGAGATGCATATACTTCTATACACACTATTAACCAATATGAAATATAAAACGAAATATGTATAGTATGTGGATAAAGATAAACAAATACATACATACACTGGAAAACATTACTTGCATTCTAGTTCGTTCAGCTAAAAATATGTAATTTTTTCTATGTATTTTCTTTTCCAATAGGGGGTGCATTTGCACTCTCTTGCACCCCGCTGACAGCAACCATGAGTGTTTGTGTGAAAATATAATATTGTAATTTAAAATTCTCATGTAAGAAGAATTGATATTTAAGAAATAAAAACTTGAAACATTATTATTTCTTAAAACTTAAAAGTGCTTAAACACACATCCATAACTTGACAAGAATGAACGAGAGACTGCAGGCATTACATGTATGTTATTCTTGCCATGTTATGACTGTATCATTCAGTTGGATAGTATATTGTTCATTAGTCATTTAAAATATTTAACACATACTGTACTGTACATTGGTTTTTACAGGTGCATTATTAGTGGAAAGACCCGCTTCAATAGAAGAGGGTTTTAGCCAGCAAGCTCCCTTGGTTTATCATTTTGGTCATGTATCTCCCAATGACAATCTAGTACTGTACAACACCATCGTGTCCAGATTAGCAGAAGTAATCACTGAGAGATGTGAAAATAATAAAAAAGGTTAGTTGACTTGTAATGAACTGATGTAAACTGAGAAATAATGTCGCAATTTTTTCTTGTTTTATGCACATAATTGCATGTGATTGATCAACATTGTCAACATTATTATGAGATTCTAGTCATTTAGTCATCCACTGTTGAACATATGCATTTCCCGACATTGAATAGCATTGTGCCCCATAAAAACTCAAAAGGTTTTCTTGTCTGTTTTAATTTAATTAGTTCAGAAGCTACTATTATCTAAGGAAGGCATTCATAGAGAGTGTTGCAGCTAGTAGCTACACATGGATGTTAAATTAATAAAAGTCACATGGCAAAAACTTGCCATGTGACTATTATTAATTACTTAATTTAAAGAAAACTTTAAAATAGCTTGAAATTGTTTACAGGGAAAAATTTGTCACAATAAAAAACTGAAATACAACAGTGCATTGGTAATTGCAGGACATATACACTTACTGATGAATTTTCTGCACAAACATCCCAAATACAATAAACAATAGTAAAATATTTATCTTGAGTAGATTGTTAGTACTAGTAGTTATAATTTAATATTGTTATTTTCAGCTTCATCATCGGGTGTAATAATAAACACATGCGGGTGGATCAAGGGAGCGGGATATAAAGTGCTGACACACGCGGCACAGGCCTTTGAGGTAGGAGTTCTTCATTGCAGTTCCAAGTATATTTATGTTATGTTAATCATGTTTATATACTTTTCCAAAGAAAAATTGAAATCCAAAAGAGATGTAATAAACATCTAAATTAATTATTATTCGTCAATTATAAAAATATAACCTAATTTTTTATTTATATTATCATTGATCTTTGCATATGAAATATGAGATTTGTATGAAATTTCAACCTTAAAAATTATGTTTTTTTTACTTTATAACTAAGCATAAAAAGTAACTCAAGTTTTGAATTTTATTCCCCTTGGTAAATTTGTCCCCTTCCCCTTTTGAAAAAAATATGAATATGGTGGAGCAAAGTTCGGTGCTTAGGTGGTTGACCTTCAACTTCCACCTGTAGCTATTTTACCTTTATTAACAACGTTGTTATATTTCGAGCTTCACCATAATTGTTTGCAATCGTTGAGAACAGTCGTCTGCCTTGACTATTGCGCCCGTCGGCAAGAAGTTGTAGGTAATACACAGTCCGGTTTTTGTGCATTTGAAATTATGCGCCAATCAACATATCCGAAAAGGGTGCCTAAACAATCTTCAATTACCAAACTACAGACTCCAACGTATAAAATGTTGTACTAGATTATTTGTTTACAGGTGGACGTCATATTGGTATTAGACAATGAAAGACTGTATAATGAACTGAAGAGGGATATGCCAAAGTTCGTCAAAGTTGTGTATTTACCAAAAAGTGGAGGGGTGAGTTACATAGTTTTTTTATTACATCATATTATGGTATATCCACATCAATACGCTTTCGATTTCGCTTATAATATGTTTCTTCTGTATATGGCTGGAGGTTGGTCGTATTGGCTACAATGGAAAAATACCTATCCAGAAGTGGAGCGATAAAACGCTGTTGATGATGATTGAATTCAAACCACTGAGTTTATTAATTCGTTTCGTCTAAGATTTGAAAATAAGATTTCTCCATAAGGTGGCTAACAAGGGATCGCAGCCATTTCTGACTACCTACGCCCGTAAACATCCACATAGAGGTTATGCAGTTTTGCATTGCCCTCCTTTGTCCTTTCCCCTTCATGGGCCATCGGAAGCACTGACTGTCCGTACAAAAACGGAAGTGAAAACTTAAAAATATCAAGAAACTATTTCCTGTATTTAGTAGCACACACATTCGCTTTCCTGTGATACATGTGTATTATGTCGACGACTCGTAATATTTTTTTTATTATCCCCATCCTAACGCCACTATAAGGATTTCACTTCATTGCATTGGTCTCGCAGGTGGTGGAGCGCTCGTCGGCTCAGAGGGCGGAGGCGCGCGACGCCCGCATCCGCGAGTACTTCTACGGCAAGAGGACACCTTACTACCCGCACTCCTTCGACGTCAAGTTCAGCGACCTTAAGATATACAAGGTACAACATCTGTCAAATCGGAAAAAAATTAAACCGGCACGGACCAAAGGTCTGTGGAAGTAAAGTCTAAAGTTAAAAGTAAAAATATCTATTGCATTTCCGGATTTTAAATTTAAAAGAAAGAAAGAAAAAAGTATAGGTACCTATTCCATTGGAAAAATAAATTAAATTTCGGGATACTACGCAATTTTATACTACTCCAGATCATCACAACCGCGGATTCAGATGCGAATGCGGGTATATGAAGGTTCACATCCGCAAATGCGGAACGAATACATGATCTTGAATCCATCATTATGTAATGTAAATTTTAGCTAATACTTTAAAAACAAGAAATATTTTTTTTTGGGTTTTTATAACAAGAAACAGAAAAAACGTATTTACGAATTAATGTTTACGTTTTCAAATTTCCTTTCAGTTCAGTTTTTATAGCACATATATTTTGTACACTTCTCAAAATAAAACGAATTACTAAAACATACAATTCACAGATTTCAATAAATAAATACAAATATTTTTCAGTTTAAACAATCTTTCTCTTTAAACAAAATTTAACATACTGACTCAAGTTCAAATATGCCATAGCCCATACGGAAAAAGTTGAAACTTAGAAAGAGATGTAAAATGCTGTCTCTGTCGCTCTTGCTATTTTTTGCTATTTCTTATCCCGCTCAGACAGTAATTTATTTTTTTCGTGTCAAATCTTATAGCTATTTTTTATCTAAGGTTCCACATTTTGTAGTAATGTTCTAGCGAAAACCTTTGCTCGACGTTTCGGCCGGGTTACACCAAACGTGGTTACGACCCGTGTCAAAACCCGTAACGTAACAGAATTGTCTCACTGTGATTGTTGTCACGTCAGGTGGGCGCGCCGTCGCTGCCCGACTCGTGCCTGCCGCTCGGCATGCGCGCGGCGGACGCGCTCACACGCCTGGTGGCGGCGCCCGCGTCCGCCGCGCTCGCGCACCGCCTGCTCGCGGTGTCGTTCGCCGCCGCGCCCGACGACCACGTGCTGCAGTGCAACCTCGCCGGCTTCGTGTGCGTGTGAGTACCACTTGCCCATGGAGGTTGGAGGAGAAAGGAGGGTAGCGCATCCGTATAATCTCTATGCGGATGTCTATGGACGTCGGTAGTCATAAAAATGGCTCCCAACTGCTCGCTATACCATAAAAGCTGTCGCTAAAATTTGCATCGCGTACCATAATTATTATGTTTCATAATATGGGGTATATTATGACTTGTATTCCGATACTAATATGATATCGGATACTTTTACTATGAAATGCGGACCGGTAAATGATGACTTGAGGGCAAAGTTTGCTGTTGTATTATCCAACGAATACCGACGTCTATAAACGTCCATAAACATCTAGAAACCAGATGCGTTCGTTTCATGTACCCCATGTCCTAGTAACTCGGACTCTCCAAAAACAAAACAATACGCGATAGCAATATCTTTTTATAGTATAATAGATATAGATTTGTCCCTTACAAACGAGCAGTCAAAGCCATTCTCTTCGGTCGTGTCGGACTGCCGTCTCATAGGAATATGAGAATGAAGGAATTTGCACGTGTGTCTGCGCGCACACTTGTGGGTCTTAACGCTCGCCGGATCCGAAATTCAGATAGGACATTATAGGTAGATGAGTACAGTGCAGTGGTAGCAAGGGGAACGTTCGCTTGCCAATCTAACACAAACGGATGAGAACTATATTTGTCATCTCGCTCGTTTAGTACTTATTTGTGTGTGTGTGTGTGTGTCAGGACGGCGGTGGACCCTGAGCGGCAGACGCTAACGGTGCTGTCGCCGCAGCCGCGCCCGCTGCCCGCCACAGTGCTGCTGCTGTCCGAGCTGCAGTACATGGACAACCACTAGGCGCAGTGGCCGCGCCTCTACCACTAGCCGGAATTAAACCACTGGCAACGCCTCAACCACTAGCAGTGCCTCATGCTGGCCTATATGACAAGGCATTGTCCACAACTTTTTAAGCCGAATATACTGTATAAAACAAAAGTGTACTGACTGTATAGAACTTATATTGTAGTAGTCGTGAAAGCCCAAGTCTTCTTAGGCAGGTAACGTTAAAAAAAATTACAATTATGGCGCCTTTCCTATACCATTTTCTTAAAAAGTCTTAATCATTAAACTATGTAATCTATTATTTGTTTGAAATTGAATTGAATTGAAATTTTGCAATATTTTATTATCCTATATATTTTTAAATATTGCAAAATTTCAATTGCTCTAGCAGCTTGTGACCTGTGGCTCTCAGGGAGGCCTGTGTCCAGCTGCGGGAGTCTATTAGAGCTGATGAATGAGGACACTTAGTAGAAGTTTAAATATTAAGAATGGGAGGACAATATCTTACGAGCCGCCACTCTCGGCTACGGCGGTTGGTAATCTGTAACTTGTGAACTGAGAGTAGGGGGCATTTTGGACAATCATTGGCTAGGTAGCCAAGTGATTGACGAATTAGACTGTAAATATAATAATTATATAAATAAAACAAACTTTTACATAGTACGATTACTTTTATTTCAACAATCCAACTAGATAACGAATTACGCTTTTGTGTAGATAGAACCTACATAAACCAATTTAGGACAGTAATTTTTTAATGTTAGATTTACAGATATAATTAGTATATATGTATAAATACTATGATATATGTTATATGTACAAAGTGCCAAGCACTTACTACTAGTACAATGTAATACATAAGATTTTGTATGAAAATACAAATATATGTGAATAAATACAAGCATTATTTTGATAACCTACATCGGTGACACGCTTAACGAGTGTCGGAACAAAGTTTATACCGAAGGATATCTATGTCGCAGTCGGATTGTTTAAACCGCCGTATTACATTACGGCTAACCATTTAGAAAAACAGTGCCGTTTTGTAATACGGTGGGTCAACGCTTAGCCGGATCGAATACGGCTAGGTCAAACTCCGCCAGAGTGTTCGCCGCTAAACGTGATTCAATATGGCTAGCCGTAATGTAATAGTCCGTGTCATTATTCGCCTCTTTGACAGAATATAGTTCCCAATTTTAACACTCGCGGTGCTCACAACAACAATGGCGTCAAATAAGGAAAATGTCTCACTAGAATGCGATAAAAACATTGATTTAAACAAAGAAAACGTGTTTAATATATATGCAGAATCATACTTGGCCCATCCAAGTTAGGCTATGTTAGACTATGTTTATACACAACGAGCGAGCGAAGCGAGCGAGTCCAGTGGATTGGCACAATGAGGCTAAACGTGAGCCGCCATATTGCAGAACGTTTCTCAACGACAATCCAGCTAATCGTTGACCAGCCGCATTACAAAACGACCCTGTTTTTCTAAATGGCTAGCCGTAATGTAATACGGCGGTTTATACAATCCGACTGCGACATCTATATATTAATATGTGAAGCAAAAACTTCGCGAACATTTTTATGAAGGTTGCGCGAACGGAGGAGTATGAAATTTGGTACACTTACAGTTTACGTGTAAGAGAAGTGCAGAACGCTAATATTTTTTAATAATAATATTTATAAATAACTTTAATTTAATAAATAAAACTTTACACTCATTACCATGAATTTGACACATTGATATATAATAAGACACGTAAATATGATGGAGTTTCTATGTCTTTTGCAAGAGTTGAAAATTCTACATAAATTGTCCTAGACAGAGAATACAACCTCTGTCTACGTAAATTGTTTACCTTACTTACAATGACATAACATGTCACATAAGTATATTTAGTTTTTAATTACAAAAAAGTTTTACTTAGATCGAATTTCGATCTCCGCAGGATCACTATTTAATACCTATTATTATATTTAGCCCCATATCTTGTGTCCCATAGTTGGACAAAGGCCTCCCCCATTTTATCCAATTTTCTCTGTCCAGAGATTTATCGCACCAATGAAGGATAGTATTTATGAATTAAACTATGTGTGCCCGCAGCTCAATGGAGTAAGTGTAAGGGGACCATTCCATCATATTTGTACCAGAGTACGAAACGTAATGAAGGGTTATGCTATTTTATAAGCAAGTTATTTTAAAAAAGTGTGTGCTTTAAACCACACAACTGAAGTAAAACTTAATTATTGATTTTCATTACCATAGTTACAATAACATAACATGTCATATGATATTTATTTTTTAAATACAAAAAAGTTTCACTAAAATCGAATTTGAATGACAACTTCCATTGGCCTCGCCCGATGTGAGATTTTTTGTAACGCTTTCTCCAGCTTTCTCCCCATGTCAAGCGCGCGTATAGAAGTTTTACTTTAAAAATATAATATGTAGTTACTATTTTGGTTAAGTTACTATCCGTATATAGTACTCACCACAATATGACATTTTAATAAGGAGCATATCCTGAAAATTGATAAAGTAAACTAGAATGTTTTTTTTAAACAAATTTAATTCAAAAACAAATTACTACAAGTCTAGAATTTTTCCTTGATGTAGATGACCACGGGGATCAATATTTCCGAAGATACAAACAAAAAACAAAGATAGAAATTCTACTTCATTATAAAAATAGGCTACATATATAAATTTAATATAAATAAAAAACTGAGTAAGTAAATACCCATTGGTGTGGAGGATTGAATTCTGTCTTGTTTCAAACGTTAACTTTTTATACTATGCAATAATCTGTAGATATGTCGCAAATCGCAATTGTTTAACTTAAGTTTAACACAACCATTTGTATTCGAGTGTAATCTCGTATGAACAGTACGATTGGCGACGTTTGAATGTTGTCTAAGTAATATCTAAAACCACTTAAACGAATTCTGAATTTTGCAATGTTTCTCAGTTTCTCCCGTGTCTTTAAGGTGACTGGAACATCGATAAGTAAACAGTGGTTAGATGGAAGGTTAAATATTTTTGATTATGTACACGTGTAGATACTGTGAGAATCGCACGAAAGGGCCGCAAAAAATATCTACCATATATGGTAGATAAGTTCGTAGTTTAAGTCAGTGTCACCTGGAGCGTTACGCGGTAATGTACTCGCAAATAAATAAGAAACATACCGGTTTGTTCTATACAACTGTGTCATAACCATGCAGGAAAACCTAATAACAAAAGGAAGATCACTTTCCATCGATACGTTTTGCAATTAATTTATGTATTATTAAGAAAATACGAACATTAATTTCACAATTTATTTGATTAGAGAAATAGGAGGGTGTTGTCGCTACAAAAATAGGGCAAGTTACCAAAACTGAAGAGAAGTTTAGTCTGAAGAATCAAATATTATCGTTATTTAATTTATTTATTTTTTAATTTTTACAATAAAAAAATTACGAGTTTACCGCTAAAAAAACCCATTCGTCGTATCTCCTCATTTTGAGAATACTGTTCTAATGGCCTCAGCTAGCATCGCAATACTTGGTGTCGACATAATAATATATTATGTATAATGTCGATATGGATATTACCGCCAAACGTTCCAGGTAACACTGACTTAAGCTACGAACTTATCTACCATATATGGTAGATATTTTTTGCGGCGCTTTCGTGCGATTATCACGGTATCTAGACGTGTATATGATCAAAGTAGAATCCATCCAAATCCGTGAGTGTGCGCGCGCGTGCGTGCGTGTGTAGCTTCAGTTGCGCTGTCGGTCGCGCGAAGGCTCGCCGTCGGTGGCGCACAGGTGCGACTGCGCGAACTTGATGGCGATGCGCATCGCGTCCTGCACCATCTGCTCGCACGTTATCAGGCTCACCTGAGGAACATTCACGTGTACAGTCGGCTGTGCAACTGATACTGTGTAAGTATGATCAATGATCAACAACATGAATGAAATTCTTTAAGTAGATATGATCGATAAAATTAAAATTTTGTGTGTGCAATCGACATCAGAAATGTTGTGCATATATTGTACATCCTTTTTTTTTGTAACGCAGGAGAATACATTTACGTACACTACCCATGAGCCCGGTTTAGTCGGGCTTGGCAACGGGGTTGCCCCTACCGACTAAACCCCTGCGGGTGCCTTCAGCCACTATAATTGGGAGGCCCCAGATCTACAAACAAACCTCCAAGGCTGGCCTCGGTGAAAAGGCCAGACTTCTCCTCCTTGGGGACTGTCTGGCTGCCTTTAAACAGTCCCTACTCCAACGTCGGTACCGTGCGATGGGGTCAGGTTCCCATCCTGACCCCTCGAATCAATGCACCAACGGAGCATACCACGCCGGTGGTGCCAATCCACGCCGCCATCTGCTAATTTAGAGGGACGGGTGGAGGACCTCCGAAATTGGCTGACCCCGACTGCCACCCAGGGGCCAACCATCAAACGGCCGCAGAGTACAGGGAAAACGGCAACGAAACACCGCATCTTTTCTTCCTCTGCGGCCCCACCGCCAACGCATCTGACAGTCGCCCCGTGAGGTTGCGGGAGGTAGGGTGCACGGCCACGACACACCGGGACACCTCTCCGCCCGCGACCTCCGTGGACGCATCCAGAGTGAGCCTACTCGGTGCGTCCCCTCCTGGGATTCCTCTTGGTTTCACCGTGGTGGCTCAAGCCACGGTTATTACGCCCCCTCACCACGACAAGGTGGAGATCCGTCGAGGGGGAAATATTGTACATCCTACAACACCTGGTCAATATGTGTGTATGTATAGTCAACAACAACTTGAAGTACAATATTACAGGATTATTTTTAAATAGATAGGTAACATCGTACAGGCACACTTTTTTCTATGACTATGTAAACTACGAACAAGTCGCAGCTCAGCTCGCTGCAATTATATTACCTAATATATTGAAATGGGTGGGTCTGGTAAAGACGAGGCGGCCTTAGAACATAGACTTGCAAATGTCACGACAGTACGATAAAAAAATTTTTTGAAGTTCAATAGATTGAGTAATGTTGAAAGCTCTAGAACAAAATATATTGGCGTTAGCTATCTATTTCTACGAGCTTGCTGGTGTTCTAAGAATAAGAAAACAACAGCCAGTAAGTAAAAACTTGAAACTATCAAGTAGTAAAAACTACCTGTACACACACTTTAGGGCTTGTAGCCCGCCTAACTCCTGTGACACATAGCAAACGTGGCACAGGAGTTACGTGGGCTACACGCGTACTCACAATATTCTTCCCTACCCAAAGGTTGCCGGTAAAGAGGTTATATCAGTAACCCTGTATAACGTATCTCAGCAAGTGTACCTTACATACGTACGTGTACGTAAGTACATTACGTACCTTAGTGGCCGTCATCTCTGCGTACGTGTGCGGCGCGAGGTCCGCGCGCGCCGGACGTATGCCCGCGTCGAACACCGGCAGCACGCAGCTCAGCCACGACTCCGCCGTGAACTTGGCGCTCACCAGCTCCTGGGGACATCTGGCTGTTAGCAGTGGTCAACATAGTAATAATGTCGTCCTCGTCGCCTCTATAGAGACCAGATATCTGCGCAGGACATATTATAGAGTACATAGTATATAGAGGTAGTCAAAACATAGTAATATGCACGCCCTAATAAGCATATGGGTTTTATATTACTTTAACAGGTTAAAGTAATATGGGGGCCTCGTGGTAGAATGCTCGCGATCCCATGGTGCCCCCGAAAACGGCAAAATGAGTGAGCCGCAGGGGTTTAGTGGGTAAACCGGGACTCGGCTGTACGACGGTCCGAGAATGGCGAAAGTGAGGAACACGACGGGGCTGGCTCCCCCCATTCATCTCCATTTTTTTTATAGTATAAGGGGGCAAACAAGACAGCCATTGTCACGACATATGCGTTGCACTCCTCCCCCCCCCCC
>LUGF01011954.1:0-10163 GCA_001625245.1 Calycopis cecrops
ATAATAATCACATAATTGATTATTTGCTTAGGTGCCCGTTTTTTTTGCAAAGGAGTGTATATACTGGACAGCAAATAAACCGGGCCACCCGCTACCTTGTAACTATCATTCGATTTTCTTAAAAAGTATAAAACTTACAACTATCAATTGGTGGTCGGGTCACCCGTGTCTCGCATTTTTAGTCGCCATGAGTCACTTCACAGGGGAGCATCGCGCGTTCGCTGTTCAAGCATTTTTCGAGAATGATCGTTCGTACATTACCGTGCGACGATTATTTCGAGTAAAATATGGTTTGCGGAGTGTACGTCAGTGCCCTAGCACTAATTTAATTAAACAGTGGTTGCTGAGGTTTGAATCAACCGGTTCGACGTTGCCAATTAGACGTCAAGGTCGCCCCCGGTCTTCACGAACGCAACAAAAGATAGAGGAAGTTAGTGAATCTGTTCAAGCAAATCCGGAACTCTCAACTCGTAGACGTTCAGCGGCTACCTAAAAGGTATTGCCCGTACGAGCTTAAGGCGAATCTTGTCACGTGATTAAAAACTCCATCCATACAAGATTCAACTCGTGCAACAATTAAAGGAAGCTGATCTCACTAAAAGGTTTGAATTTTCATCTTTGATGCTTGACCGATTCACTAGTTATGGCAACATAATGTTCTCAGACGAGGCGCATTTCCATATGAACGGATTTGTAAATAAGCAAAACTGCGGATACTGGAGTACGGAGCAGCCATTGTTGAAGCATCAGAAGCCACTACATTGTCAAAAAGTTACAGTTTGGGCAGCAATAACTGCTCGGGGTTTGATCGGACCTTATTTTTTTGAAAACACTCAAGGGCAAACTGTAACTGTCAATTCCGAGCGATATGTGCGAATGCTTAGGAAGTTTTCGGGTCCAAAGCTTCAAGAATTTGATGGATACAACTCGATGACTTGGTTCCAACAAGACGGGGCTACGTGTCACACGTCGAACGTCAGCATGGAGGTCGTAAAGGAAATGTTTACCGGAAAAGTCATATCGAAGAGAGGTAACATTGAATGGCCACCACGAAGCCCTGATTTGTCTCCTCCCGATTTTTTTTTGGGGATATTTGAAGAGTAAGGTATTCTGTAATAATCCAAGAACGATTAATGAATTGAAACAAAACATTCGCTCAGAAATGGCAGCGATTTCTAGAGCGACATGCAGGCGCGTGTTCGAAAATTTAAAGTCACGTTTAGAAAAGTGTTCTCGTCGTTCTGGAGGGCATTTTGACGACGTGATTTTTAAAACATAAATTTAAAACATTACTGTACGTGTAACGTTTAATTAAACTTGTTTAAGTATTACCTGTCTTTTTATACAATATTTCCAAAAGTGAATTTTATTATGGCCCACCCTGTACATCACAAAAAGAAAGTGATCGTATTGTTCGAGGGAGGAGACGAGAAGCCGTTCTCCCGGGCAAACAAGGTACTCCAGAAGTTGGACGCGGTGGACGGCGTGGTCAACATCTCACGTACAATAAAGCATAGATTCCATGGCAATCGAGTATAGCAGAGGAGAGGTCGCAGACCTTTACGGGTGCATAAAAGCCTCAGAACACCATGAGGCAATCGTGTAGAGAACAGGAGAGAAGACCTAAGCTTCCTAAAACCTCCTACACGAAATGTACCTAACGACCCTACACCTCACTGCTCGAACGTGCTAATGGGATCTGAGCGCTTACAACAGAAAGCTACAGCCAAAAAACAAATGGAGGCACAACACCAACTCCACCTCCGTGAAGAGAAGGAAAATTCAAAAGATAGGATTACAAACGAACGTTATGGCCAGGGCAGCTCACGGCACCAAATCCAAGCTCCAGCAGCAAATGGAAGCACAGGAAGCTGCCACGGCAAGGTTCATGAAGTAATCACCACCAAAGCCCAAAGAGCGGAAGGCACCAAAAACAAAAGCGGACAAGGGACTAGTGAGTCCACCGGATTTCCAATCGGCAGAAGGGTCAGAAGATCACTTCGTCAACGCTTTCCTTGAGTTTAAAGCAAAGCATATAACAACCCTAAAGGTCCACCTGCAAGCATGCAGCAGGATCTTGGAAACCTACAAGCTAGGAAAACTCGGCTTCTTAAGGGTGCTACTCAAGGAAGCAAGAGCCGCCATATACAACAACAACACGTCCGAAATCCTTTCAGGCTCCACTAAAGGGACCGAATATATGGCGGCCTACAATGAGACGAGGGGATTCGTGGTCTTGGACGAAGAAAAAACAAAGGAAACCGGGAAACTCACCTTCCAGACACCACCGAACGACCCAATCGTTGTCACTACCCAATGCACAAAAATCATGCTGGATGATAAAATCACACAGCAAGCAGAAGCCATCGACACCACGGCCTCCTGGACGGTGCCAACAATCAAATGGGTAAACGGAGTCCCAGGAGGCGGCAAAACAACTTGGATAGTAAGGAACTTCGATGAGGAAAATGACGTCATAATAACAACCACCTGCGAGGCAGCACAAGACCTAAGAGATAAGCTGGCGCACCGAATAGGAAACACCTCTAAAACAAAGGTGCGCACTAAGGCCTCCGTCCTAGTAAATTAATTCAAAAAAGAGTACCGCCTATTAATGGTGGACAAGGCACTAATGAACCATTTCGGGGCCATAGTAATAGCAACTCGGCTGTCTCAATCTGACGATATTCTCCTCATTGGAGACATAAACGAGCTCCCTTACATCGACTGAGACAACCTATTCCAACTAACGTAGAGACCAATTAGATATAGATAGAATAGATAGATTCCAAACAACAGACGACCCAGCAGCAGAAAAAACGCCGAAGAGACCGCTACTGCAGAGTCCAGTCTCCCCGGAAATAGACTCAACGAATACGGGGAGTTGATCGACATCTTTGAAAACACGGCGAGCGACGACGGTGAGTTCAACGCCCAAAACGAAAATCTAGAAACCAACAGATCTACAGAATGCACCCAAGAAGGAGAAACCAGCCAAAATAGCTTGGATTGCGAACATAGTGAGAGAGTGTGCAACAAGCAAAGAAGTAAACAATCTCCTTGGAAAGTCATTAGTGAACATACAGGACCAAAACGGCTCCATTACCATATCATTTATATCAGTACAGCAAAAAACTGGGTCCATAATTCAATACATGGTCAAGCTATCCGATCAAAAGAATACAAATGTTCTTCAATACAATATGTAGTATTGAGTGTATTGTTAAGTACATTAATACCGGTCCTGATCGTACGACACATAGATATATTCTCCAACAAAGTGATACAAAATTATCCAAATTCGTCGCTCATCGTCTTGGAATTGAACCTAACAGCAACAAACACGATCAGACTCCTAGTACCGAAAGGGGAGATTATAAATTTCCGCAACAAGGGCCAGCACGTCGAGCAATACTCGGAGGAGTGGATAGAAGCGATTCTAGAACCAATGAAAAACTATTACAAGATAACCAGCTCGGAGGCCTTAACATCTACGACGGAGAACATGGTATTGGAGATGAACCGGTGTAACAAGTTGTTTTTGCTTGTTACCGATTAAAAAAAAAAAAGAAGAAGACGCGTTGAAATGTCAATCTGTGACATGTCTTTTTCCGTCTTGTCCTGGAACATGGCGGCTGATGTATATTTGAATAACATAAAAAATAAAGTAAATACCCCTACGGGGATTAGAAATTAATTATAAATATCATAAACATGTAATGGCCATATATTAAAAAGGGTACGTATTGAATATATTTCCTAATTCACTGATATGAACACGTGTCAAATTTTGGTATTAAGTTAGAAGACTTTTTGTTAAGATATATTACTTGAATAATTGTAAAATTATTTAATTATATTACAATCTTTAGTTGTTGCATATAGCAAAGCATTTTAAATTAGATTCTTTCTTTATAACACACCTTGAACTTGTCACATGTCAAAATTTAGGTTAGCGGCATTGTATAATTTTGTTAAAATTCAATTGTATCATCAATCTGTAGTTATTACATATTGTAAGTCATTCTAAATTCAATTCTAGATGTAATGGTAGATTGCTGCCACGTGGGTTGTTAACTTGTAACATGTGTTGTATTCTTTTTCAGAGTATAACTCCTTTTCCCTTCTGGAATAAAACCATCCATATTCTAATTTAAGAAATTTATTACAACATACAGGATCCATGTTGTCCATCTCCAAATATTACTCCAGATATAGATAATTCACATTGTAAAGTTTCAACTTGTCTATTTTCAGCAATTCTTTTTAATTGTCTCCGTTGTGAACTAATTGTGCCCTTGGAGCTGAATTACCAGTCCATATGATGATGAACTACATTCCAACATGTTAAGGAAGATGTCTGGATCAATACATTAAAAAGGAGTAATATAATTGATATCTTATGAAGAAGTAATATACTTGTTCGAGCTGGTTTCAGTAACTACACCACAGCTGAGTGAACCTTGTTTAATTAATAGCTTTAGTTAATCGTTTCTAGAGTCTTTATTCATATTTAGTAGTGTATCATTAAATTTTTATACTTTTGTAACGTCTCTGACATAATATAGGAAAACCAAGGCAAAAACTCACCCCTGGAGATTTATTTTCAAAATTAAGTAAGACAGTCTAAGCAAATTTATTATTAAATTATAATTGTAAATGTGTACAAATCTGCAAGGAGTTATATTTCATAACTTAATATAAGGTCCAACTCAGAACTTGTTTTCATTATATCCTTCTCTTTAATTATATTCCCCTCAACTTTACTTCAAATAACCTTAATTTACTACTACTTAACTTAAATACTCTTATTGAATCTTGATAGTTATAAATATTAAATATAAAACATAACATTACTTAAATAATTATCTTAAATGATAACTCCATATTATAAATTCAACTGTAATAATCTTTAATTAACTTAAAATAACTTTACTATTGCAAGCTTACATTTAATTGTCTCTTTTAAATAACTTTAAACTTAATAAATAACAAATATTAGTGTAACACCGGTACCGTTCTGAGGGGAAAACAGGGAGGGAGGGATGTCAGTAGTGTATCAGCTACAAACTTTGCACAACAAAATCAAAACTTTGTCATGCTGCTATAAGAAAACAAAGCCTTTGACGAAGGAGAAGCTTCGAAACTACTTTGTGGAACACCTAGCGGGATTGCCATGGAATTTACTATAGGGTTTGACGAGCGACTTAAGATCGCAGTACACATTGCAAAAACACTGGTATCTCAGGAAACAACAGAACAAAGACTCGAACGAGCGAAAGCATTGGCACTTAAGAGAGACAAACTCCAGAACCGCAAAATATGACGCAGTAGCAGAATTATTAACACATTTACATTCAAATTACATTAACGAATACCAGTTCGCACTAGAAACACGAAGACACTTTTTCGGATTAACAGAAAAAAGGAATAATTTATTCTTCTGGGGTCCACCTTGCACAGGTAAAACCTTAGTAATGAAATCTCTAGTCGACATGCTCTATAATTATACAATAATTACTGGACTGTAACCAACATCACCTTTCAACTTTAGTAGTCCGTACAACAAATGCAGTATGTATGTTCGAGTGTAAACTTACTGATAACCAATTCGAACAATGGAAATTACTAGCTGGAAGACAGGCTATGAACACTGATATGAAATACAAAAGTCAACATGTTGTAGATAATTGTATTTTATATACAGCCACTAACTACGATATTGGAGCTCATTTACAGGGAAACTGTAACGACGCTATAACAGAAAGAACAATACAATTTAATTTTACACAAAAACAATACGCTTACAAGTTGAATCCCTTTATATGGATTGACTTCTGGGAAAGATATATTTCCACAAGAGTTACGGAAATGAAAATTTAATAATTGATATATTTAGAATGCGATCACAGGCCAGATCCAGTCCCATTCAGCACTTATGTATAGTTAGTATACGTAAGATTATAAAAAGGTAAAAAAAAAATGTTAAATCAAAAAAAAACATAGAATTTAAGATTTAATACCTCATAGAATTATAGTTGTAAAATAGAATGTAAATAATGTATATAATGTATTTATTTACATTATATACATAGTAGTACATAGTAAATACATGATGACTATCAATTTTTTTGCATTCTATCAAGCGTTTTTGTTTGGGATCCTGATATCAGACCCTACCAAAGACGCTTCTCTACACCTAGTTGCGTTATTAACTTACTGTTCTAGAACTTCGATCGTACACCTCAGATTGTAACAAGTTTATTTTTGCATATGGTATATTTAAAAAAAAAGAAGAAGGAAACGTTGAATGTCAATCTGGACATGTCTTTTCGGTGATGGCTTTGAACATGAACACGACATTTAAAAATAAAAGAAAACCCATATGGGGTGATTATTTAATATTATATTAATATATAATAATGGCCATATATTGAATAAGGGTACGTATTTGATGTATTTCTTTATCACACTATCATGAACGTATCATTCTGTCACATGTTACATTTTGTATTGAAGTTAAATGCACCTATTGTAAAACTATATTTAATTGAATAATTGTTAAAATTCAATTTTAAAGAAAAAATTCTTTAGTTGTTACATATTGTAAAGTTTTTAAATTAGATCTTTGAAGTAATTATTGGTTAGAGCCATGTGCTAAGGGAAGTGGTTGTTTAAAATGTGGGCTCACAAATGCTATTTGATTTTTCAGAGAATAATCTCCTTCTAGATCAAGATTTAAACAATTCCAGTTTGAGATTTAACTATTCCAAAATAAGAGTTAAATGATTATGATATAAAGTATTCAACATTACAAGTTGAAAACATATGACTAACTTTACGAGATAGTGAAGTTCACTTTGTATTATTAACCATATGAAGAATTATTAACAATTACAATTATCAACCATATGATTAATGCATTTGTACTGGATGTAGCAGCGATTCAAGTGGGAACCAGTATAAACTATACCTGCAGCTAAATGGGATCTTTTCCTGGATTAAGTGTATTTTTAGTTTTTATAAAAGTATATAAGTATATGTATTTTGTAGCTTCTTAAGAGCTCTGACATCTGTGCGGTTGCAAACATAAATTTTAAGTAATTCAGAACAAAATAACCCACATCCTGAGATTGTAACTTTGTTTAAGTTGAAACTGTGGTTCATTAATTATATTCAATATATGGTCAAACCCTTAATATTGTTTCACTTATATATCATTCCGACGACTTAAAATTATAAATGTAACACAGAGGCGTTAGATCACCTGGAAGCCGCCTTAAAGGAAGAATGAGAACAGACCCCAAAAAGAGATATCAAAAATCTTATCCGTTCGCTAAATAGGCGTATGGCAGCAGTCATTAAAACAAGAGGAAACACACCATACTTAGGTAAAATAAAAATGATTTAAATGGTAAAAAACGTAAATAATGCCGTTTAAAGTAGAATCGTTAATTTTACCAAATACAGGGTGGGCCAAGAATTCGTTAACATTGAAATGTAACTAACCACGCAAACTATTGCCGCGCGGGGCGCGGGTGCGGGCGGTGGCAGTAACTCGCTTCTTGGAAATTTAGTCGCAATGGATCGCTTCACGGGGCCACAACGCGGTTTTCGCTCATTACTGTGAGACGTTTATTTCGTGTTGAATATGGTTTACACGACTTAAGTCAGTGTCCAAGTGCTCCTTTAATAAAGAAATGGGTGAAGAAGTTGGAAGAGACGGAATCTACACTAAATGTGAAACAAACCGGCGCACAGTGGGAAACGTTCATACAAGAGCATCTCAAAAATGGTTTTAACGAAAGTCGGAATCTCCTAGCGATGTTAATATTTTTATGTACTGAGATAGTTAAACTATGAGATTACATAGCTTTTTTAGGGTTTTTTAAATTATAAGTTACTTACATCGGCATTTGAACACGACCAATCGATTACGCTCTGATTTCGTAACACATATTAATGATAATTCAAACCTAGATCCTGCATTATTTTTCATAGTATCTATAATAGTATTATATATTTTTATAATCGTCAAACCCTTGTCTTTTTGAAACTGTGATTTGATTTTTTAAACAGTAGTATTTAAATATATATATTCCCTGATATATCGGAGGGTCTACATTTTGTCTTTATTTAATTTTCAATTAGAGTTTTCACTGTTGCCGCTGTCTGCCGCCGCGCAAATATTTCTAGTTTTAGATACCTTAGTTATCCAACAATAATAAGCAAATAAAGAAAATCTGCGAAAATTTGCGCTTTAGAAGTTATATCGAAAAATGTCCATCAAGGTGAAATTTAAAAATATTTGTACGAAAATTTTAATTTGTCGCCTACAAATATTACAACTGTAATGCAGAGTTTTCAAAAAAAACTTATTACCTAAATGTAGACAAAGGTGGCTAAAAGCAGCTAGAAAAAAGAATATTTTGAAAATCAAAACTCTACATGGCTGGACAGTACTTTCCAAGTTGAGTTGGGTTTGTGTGAAGATTCGGCTTCTACTTCTCATGAATCTGAAAAAATATCATCCGGAGATCGTGGCAGACCATCTAAGCCATATGAAGAGTATTCTGAAAGGACCAAAAAACGCAAGAATATGGAACTGGTACAAGAATATGGATTGGGACGCGTACATACGTCTTATGTGCAAGCTTTACGCTCTATTGGTGAGAACTCTGAAGCTTCTATTGTAAACATTCTCAGAAATAAACAAAAAGAGTACAAAATAGTATTCTAGAAAATATGATACAAGCGTCAGATTTGGCAACTCCTTTCTCAAAAGAAGAAGCATTAACAACTTATATTGAAACTGACTTATCAAAATCACAGTATAGTTACTTAAGACTTTGCTTGACTATGAAAAACTTAAATATTTTTCCTCTATATAAATTTTTGAATGAAGCAAAAATGGATTGCTACCCGCCTTCATCTAGCATTACAATTACCAACATAAGCGCTAAAGTAAACTTACAAGACCTTTTAGATCACACAGCAAGGCGTATACTAAAAGTGGAGAAGTGATACAAATCACACACAATTTGTTTTTAACAATGATCGATGGTAAAGTTGCTCAAGTTTTGACAGAGACACGATCGAGTTCTACATGTACAGTATGCGGTGCAACACCTAGGCAAATGAATGATGTTAGCAAAGTGATGACAAGGAACTTGAATGAAGAGTCTTTTAAATATGGTCTCCCTACTTTGCACGCATGGATAAGGTGCATGGAGACTATATTACATATTTCATATAATTTATCGTTTCAAAAATGGTCTGCAACAACACCTGAGAACAAGAAAAGTAAAGAAGATAAAAAAAAACTTGTACAGAAACGTTTTCGTGAAGAACTTGGTCTCCACATAGATAAACCTCGTCAAGGCACTGGATCGTCTAATGATGGAAACACCTCAAGACGATTCTTTGAGAGTTATGAATGTGCCGCGGAGATAACTGGGGTGGACATATTGTTAATTAAAAGACTCTATGTAATACTTCAAACATTATCTTCAGGGCATGAAATGAATGCGGCAAAGTTTGGCCAATACGCTCTTGATACAGCACATATCTATGTAGATAAATATAATTGGTATTACATGCCTTCATCTCTACATAAAATTTTAATTCATGGAGCAAATATCATTGAATACTTTGAAATTTTGCCAATCGGTCAACTGTCCGAATACGCGCAAGAGTCGCGAAATAAAGACTACAAAAAATACAGATTACACCACGCACGAAAGTGTTCTCGAGTTGCTACTAATGAAGATATATTTCACGCCTTATTATATACGTCGGATCCCTATATTTCAAGTATGAGAAGGCCAACTGTCACCGTAGAAAAAGAATTGTTCGAGGAAGCAAAAGAACTTCTATTTACTGAAAATGAGTAACTTTTCTTTATTTTTTTTTTATTTTTGTAGTAAATATACGCATATATACTCTAGTTATTACCTTTACCTTCTTTTAATTAAAAAAAAAACCTTATTTTACATCTAATTTGTTTTAAAGTTTGTTTAATTTCACTTTTTCTATTTTAAAGATTTATTACACAGGAAAACAGCATGTTTGTTGCATGATGTTTTTTACATGAATCTGAATAGTTTTTTTACGCTTATTTCAAAAATAATTGTCGTTTTTATGTAGCAGCTCTAGTTTATTTG